>CAUYRH010111306.1:0-110603 GCA_963574655.1 Perodicticus potto | reverse complement strand
TCACTTATTAGATAAGAAGGAGAGTAGAGAACAAGTGCAGACACACTTTTCTTATAGGAGAAATTTCATCACTCAGCTTGTAAGCAATATGAAGAACAGAAAAAGAGTGGAAGGGCTCGGCGCCTGTGGCTCAACAGGCTAAGGCGCCAGCCACATACACCTGAGCTGGCGGGTTCGAATCCAGCCTGGGCCTGCCAAACAACAATGGTGGCTGCAACCAAAAAAATGGCCCAGCGTTGTGGTGGGCGCCTATAGTCCCAGCCACTTGGGAGGCAGAGGCAGGAGACTCGCTTGAGCCCAGGAATTGGAGGTTGCTGTGAGCTGTGATGCCACAGCACTCTATCCAGGGTGACAGCTTGAGGCTCTGTCTCAAAAAAAAAAAAAAAGAAAAAGAGTGGAAGACTATCATATTCTGATACCAAAGAAAAGCTAAGTGAGAAGATGCGTTTTATAATGCAAAATGAAAAAAAAAAATCAATGAAGGACTGCATAGTTTGCAACAGAAGAAATGAAAAGTAGAAGAAGAGAAACTCTTTTTCTACTGTGAGACAAGCAAGACAAAGCCTGGACTTCATCCGGGAGATTACTTCAAGAAGTATCACATTCAAAAAAATTATTTTAAAAACCCCACATTAATTATTTTATGTAACCTAAAATAGATAATAAAATCATCAGGTGAATTCATATTTATGTTTTTCTTTTTTAAAACTGTAGGATAATTACAAGTAACCCACAAACCTCTTTCCTGAGAAAAATAAATAAGAGCTGAGGAGTATGTGAGTGGCAGAAAAATTGGATTGGAAAAGATTAAACATCAAAATAATAGTATCAATGGGAATGAAAGTAAACCTGTATTATGCAGAGCTACAGCAAAGTAACTTTATTTTATTTATTTACTTATTTATTTATTAGACAGTCTCACTATGTTGCCCTCTGTAGAGTGCCGTAACATCTTAGCTCACAGCAACCTCAAATTCTTGGGTTTAAGTGATTCTCTTGCCTCAGTCTCCTTAGTAGCTGGGATGACAGGTAGCCGCCACAACGCCTGGCTAGGTTCAAACCCACCAGCCCCACATGTAACCAGTGCCCTAACTACGGAGCACAGGCAACCAGCCTCAAAGTAGAGACTTTAAAACAGTGGTTCTCAACCTTCCTACTGCTGCGGCCCTTTTATACAGTTCCTATAGGTCGCAACCCACAGGTTGAGAACTGCTGCTTTAGAACCTAGAGAAACTCTGCCCCGTACTAGCTGTACCCGTATGTCTTTGAGAATGTTATCTTATTTCTCTGTGTTTCCATTAATTTGTTTTAAGTACATTTACAGGATTATTAGTTGATACAATGTGCAACTGACTTGTGCCAAAATTCTCTAAATTCAGTTCTCTATAGTTACATGTATAGTCTTCACTTTACCTATTATTATCATTATTTTTTTTTTTTGAGACAGAGCCTCAAGCTGTCACCCTGGAGTGTGCCGTGACATTCCAGCTCACAGCAACCCTCAATTCCTGGGCTCAAGCGAGGCTCCTGCCTCCGCCTCCCAAGTAGCTGGGACCACAGGCGCCCACCACAACGCCTGGCCATTTTTTGGTTGCAGATCTCATTGTTGTTTGGCGGGCCGGGGACTGGATTCCAACCCGCCAGCTCAGGTGTGCGTGGCTGGCGCCTTAGCCCGCTGAGCCACAGGCGCCGAGCCCACTTTACCTATTATTATCAATATTAGAGAGGTAGGGAAATGACTCCTCTTTTGGGTGTATTTAATCCTTTCTTGAAGTTGAATGTGTGCTAACTTAGATATCAGGTAAAAAATACAAAAAGATTTTAAAGTAAGTCTTTCTTTGTGTATTATTCTGGGTCCTTCATGGCTATTAGCCACTGGAAAAGAGCACGGTAAGAAGAATTTCCAGGAACCCCAGAGCCTTTGACCTAGGAACAAAAGATTCAATCTGATAAAATCCAACTACGATGAATGAGTCACAGCAAGGGATGACTACTTGAAATATAAACAAAGATTTTTAAATTTCTTTATGAAAGTTCTTTATAGAAGAAAAATTAAGCAGGTAGCAAGAATAATACTCTGTTTCAGGGTGGGGTTCTTTTAACCTTTTGCAATATGAGGCTCCTGAATGTGGTCAAGACTTGCTACTGTGTTTTTAACAACAGATTAAAGCTAGTGTGGACAAATAAGCAACATTATTTTGTACAAATGCAGCCTCCTAGGATGTGCAAAATTTGCTATAAAAGATAACTTTAAAAGCAGTACAAACATATAGTACAAACTATAGCAGTACACTGAGCAAAGAAGTGGATGACAATGACCTAGCTTTATTAATGCTAGAAGTAATGTTTACAGTATCATTTTAGACACAAGGCTGCTTTACTTACCACTTCTGTTGATGTTTCTGCATGTTCAGAAGTAACATGTTCTTGAAGAGATGTCTCCGTATAGCCCATTTTTCCACAATAGGGACAAGTAAAAGACTGTGGTTGCTCTACAGAGAAAGCTTCCCCACCATAGTACAAATCTGAAAAATAAAGTAGAACTGCACTTAGGAATGATTATTAGCTTTTTAAATATATGACAATGCAATCATATGGTACAATAATGTAAACAAAAAAGGCATGCCTGAAATATCCAAGACAACCTCACTCTGTCAGGGAGTGCTTCAGTGCCTGTTTACGTTTGTAACACCCTTAGTCCCACAAGGACTCTGTGCTACTACTCCAAATTTCTTCCCCAGATAGTTACTATTAGCCTTAAGAGAAAACAAAGCAAATAACTTGCCCTTCCTTCACTCAATTTTGAAACACTGCTTATTTCACATCTGGTTCTAATTTTTTTTTTTTTTTTTTGCAGTTTTTGGCCAGGGCTGGGTTTGAACCTGCCACCTCCAGCATATGGGGCTGGCGCCCTACTCCTTTGAGCCACAGGTGCTACCCCTCTGGTTCCAATTTTATTGTAATTTATGTTTTCCTTATTTCAGTGTAGACTGTGGCAAAACAGTTATCCACACAAAGAAATTAACAGGGTCTACCATATACAAGGAGACACATACTCAGAGGGAAACAGACAACTGTGATCAATAAGCCAACTCCTAGACATGGCTATTTGTCTATAGAACACACCCTGTTTAGAGCAAAAAGGAACCTAAGCATTCAGTACTTATAAATGCTAACTCGAATGAGATACCACCTGTTACTGAAACCAAACAGGTAAGAGTCTGTAGGAGTAATTTCTTCACCTTATTAATATATCTCAGGAAGTAAGTCTATTTTTCTTCATTAGTAACTGCTATGTTATAAATATGGTTTGTCCCCCAAAACTCATGTTGCAGCTTGGTCTCCAATGTGGTGGTATTGGGAAGTGGAACCCTTAAGGAGTGATTAGGTTGTTAAGAGGAATTAACACCTTTCTTGCCTTTTCTTGGAAGTTAGTTCTCACTCTCCTGGGATTAGTCCAGTAGGTTGTTATAAAATGAGGCTGCCTCTCACAACTGTTTGGTACTTCTGTTTCTCTGCCATGTTATGACACAGCATGAGGCCCTCACCAGAAGCAGACCAAATGTAGCTGCCTGATTTTGGACCTTCCAGCCTCCAGAATCATGACCTTTTAAACTTTCTTTTATAAATCACCCATTCAGCTGGATTAAGCCTGAATCATAGCACTCTGAAAGAGGAGGCAGCTGGATTGCCTGAGCTCACAGGTTGGAGACCAGCCTAAGCAAGAGACTCCAACTCTACTAAAATAGAAAAATTTAGCCAAGTGTTGTGGCTGGTGGCTATAATCCCTGCTACTCAGGTGGCTGAGGCAGGAGGATTGCCTGAGCCCAAGAGTTTGAGGTTATTATGAACTATGATGTCACGGACTCTACTAAGGGTCACATAGTGAGACTCTGTCTCCAAACAATAAATAAATAACTCATTCTCAGGTATTGCGTTATAGTAACAGAAAACAGCCTATAACAGAAACACACACGCAAAAATGAGATTGAGGCTCAGCACCTGTAGCTCAGCGGCTAGTGAGCCAGCCACACACACCAAAGCTGGAGGGTTTGAATTCAGCCTGGGCCTGCCAAACAACAATGACAACTACAACCAAAAAATAGCTGGGCATTGTGGTGGGTGCCTGTAGTCCCAGCTACTTGTGACGCTGAGGCGAGAGGATCACTTAAGCCCAAGAGTTTGAGGCTTACCAAATGCCAAATTTAAGAGCCTATGACTACTTTTGTGAGAAGAGAAAATGGATGAAAGTGTTCACTACATGTCAGATTTGTTCATATTCATTTTTAGGGATACTCAAACCATTTTAAAAGTATTTACCCATTATATATATATATGTTGTGTGTGTATATAGATTATAGAGACACACACACACACTATTTATTATTTGCACAATACTTGCCACATGGATTTAGGGTATTTGGGGATTAACATACAAAAAGAATAGAACTTCCTCACCTGATAAAGGCATCTAACAAAAACCCAGACCCAACATCTTGATGCTTTCTCCCTAAGATCCAGAAAAAGACAAGAGTGTCTACTCTTGCCACTTCTATTTGTTATTTTACTGTAGGATCTAACCAGAATAAACAAAAGGCACCCACATGGAAATAAAGAAGTAATAAGATCTTTACTTGCAGATGACACAACCCTGTATACAGAAAATCCTCAGGCATCCACTAAAAAACTAATAAACAAGCTCAGCAACATTGCAAGACAGAAGATTTACATACCAAACACTTAATTGTTTTTCTATACATTTGCAATGACTAATCCAAAAATAAAATTTAAAAAATTATGTTTATAATAGCAAAACAGATAAAATATAAATAATTTCTTGACTTAAAATGGAGTTACATCCTGATAAACATACTGTAGGTTGAAAATTCATTTAATACACCTAATCTACCAAACATAGCTTAGCCTAATTTACCTCAAATGTGCTCAGAACACGTACATTAGCCTATACGTGGGCAAAATTAATTTAACATAAAGCCTGTTTTTATAATAATGTATTAAATATCTCATATAATTTACTAAATACTGCACTTAAAGTGAAAAATAGAATGGTTATATGAGTACCTGAAGTACAGTTTCTACTGAATGTGTATCACCTTTGCACTATTATAAAGTCGAAAAGTCAGGGACTGTCTGCACCTAGGAATACATATAATGAAAGAAGTGCAAATTTTATACTCAGATAACTATAAAACTATGTTGCAAGAAATTTAAAAAGAACTAAATAAAAAGAATCATATCTCATGCTCACAGATCAGCAGATTTAGTATTAAGATGGCAATACTTTTCTTATCTACAGATTCAATATAATCCCCATTAAAATCCCAACTGGCTGGGGTGGTGCCTATGGCTCAGTGAGTAGGGGGCCGGCCCCATATATCCAAGGTGGCAGGTTCCAACCTGGCCCCGGCCTGCTAAAATAGTAGTGGCAACAGCAACAAAAAGTAGCCGGGCATTGTGGTAGGCGCCTGAGTTTATTGGGAGGCTGAGGCAAGAAAAATGCTTAAGCCCAAGAGTTGGAGGTTGCTGTGAGCTATGACGCCACCGCACTCTACCAAGGGCAACAAAAATGAGACTCTGTCTCAAAAAACAAAACAAAACAAACAAACAAAAAATCCTAACTGGCTTATTTGTAGACATTGACAAGTTGATCCCAAAATTCATACAGAAACTCAAGGGATACAAAATATCCAAAATAATCTTGAAAAAAAAAACAAGGTTGGGAGATGCACACTTCTTGATTTCATAGCTTACTACCAAGCTACAGAAATCAAGGAAGTGTGGTATTGGCATAAAGCTAGATATACAGAGCAGTGGAACAGACTGAGTCTAGCAAGAAATTCTCATTTATAGTCAACTTATTTCCAACAAGAGTATCAAGATAATTCATTGGGTAAATAGTCTTTTCAACAAATGATGCTGGGACAACTGAATATTCATAGGCAAACAATGAAGATGGCCTTCTATATCAAAATCAAAACTTCTGTGTCAAAATTAAAACTTCTGTGCTTCAAAGCGTAAATGAGAAGAAAACCTACAGAGGCTGGGCATGGTGGATCACACTTGTAATCCTAGCACTTTGGTAGGCTGAGGTGACTGGATTGTTTGAACTCAGGAGTTCAAGACCAATCTGAGCAAAAGTGAGACCCCATTTCTACTAAAAAATAGAAAAACTAGCTGGGCTCATGACAGGCACTTGTAGTCCCAGCTACCCAAGAGGCTGAGGCAAGAGGATCTCTTGAGCACAAGAGTTTGAGATTGGTGGGGGCTATAATGCCATGGCACTCTACCCAGGGTGACAGAGTGAGGCTCTGTCTAAAGAAAGAGGAGAGGAGAGGGGAGAGGAAAGAATAGAGAAGAGAAAAGAAGAAAAAAGGAATAAGAGAAAAAGGAAGGGAGGGAGGGAAGGAAGGAAGGAAGAGGAAAGAAATGCCTTGCAGTGGCTCACACCGGTGATCCTAACACTCTCGGAGGCCAAGGTGGGTGGACTGCCTGAGCTCAGGAGTTGAGACCAGCCTGAGCAAGAGCAAGAGATGCGGTCTCTAAAAATAGCCAAGTGTTGTGGTGGGTGCCTGTAGTCCTGGCTACTTTGGGGAGGCTAAAGCAAGAGGATAACTTGTGCCCAAGAGTTTAAGATTGCTGTGAGCTATGACACCACTGTACTCTACTGAGGGCGACAAAATAAAACTCTGTCTCCAAAAAAAAAGAAAAAGAAAAAAGAATGAAAAGAGAAAAATGAAAAATTGTACAAATAATGTACCTAATAAGAAACTTGTATATGGAATAAAGAACTAATATAATTCAATAATAAAGACACATTATCCAATTAAAAATGGACAAAAGGTATGAATAGGTATTTCTTCAAAGGAGACATACAAATGGCCAATGCACAAGAAAAGATGGTCAATCTCATCAGCCATCAGAGAAATGCAAATCAAAATTGCTTGAGGTACCACTTCACACGTACTAGGATGGTTACCATCAAAAAGACAGATCATACTAAGTGTTGGCTAGGTAAGAAGCTTTTCTTATGATAATGTCTTCTAATCAGTTGTATAAACAATCTACTTTCTGATCATTAAAGCAGTAAGTAGTACTTGTGTGCTGTTAATAAGAACAGTTCGAGGCTCAGCGATTGTAGCTTAATGGTTAGGGTGCCAACTGGACCCCAGCCTGGGTCTGCTAAACAACAATGACAACTGCAACAAAAAAATAGTTGGGGGTGGCAGCCCCATATACTGAAGGTGGTGGGTTCAAACCAGGCCTTGGCCGACTTGCAAAAACAGAAAAATAGCCGAGCGTTGTGGCAGGCACCTGTAGTACCAGCTACTCGGGAGGCTGAGGCAAGAGAATCGCCTAAGCCCAGGAGTTGGAGGTTGCTGTGAGCTGTGTGAAGCCACAGCACTCTACCGAGGGTGATAAAGGGAGACTCTGTCTCTACAAAAAAAAAAAAAAAATGGCTGGGAGTGGTGCCTGTGCCTCATCAAGTAGGGCGCTGGCCCCGTATACCGAATGTGGCGGGTTCAAACCCGGCCTCAGCCAAACTCCAAAAAACCCCAGAAAAATAGCTGGGCATTGTGGCAGGCGCCTGTAGTCACAGCTACTGGGGAGGCTGAGGCAAGAGAATCGCCTAAGCCCAGGAGCTGGCGGTTGCTGTGAGCTGTGTGACACTACGGCACTCGGCACTCTACCGAGGGCAATAAAGTGACACTCTGTCTCTGCAAAACAAAACAAAACAAAACAAAACAACGACAACAAAAAAATAGCTGGGCATTGTGGCAGGTGCTTGTAGTCACAGCTACTTGGGAGGCTGAGGCAAGAGAATTGCTTAAGCCCAAGAGTTTGAGGTTGCTCTGAGCTGTGATGCCACGGCACTCTACCAAGGGCTCTGTGGCTCTGTCTCTAAAAGTAAACAACAACAACAAAAAAACCAATAACAGTTTGACTTTCTTCTCTACTGAAGCACTCTTCTATTTTATACCTTGTCAGTTGTGTATATTCCCGAATGGTTTTCATAAAGAAACTAAGATTAAGAAAGAAAATTCAGGTTCGGCGCCTGTAGTCCCAGCTACTTGGGAGGCAGAGGCAAGAGACTCGCTTGAGCCCAGGAATTGGAGGTTGCTGTGAGCTGTGATGCTACGGCACTCTATCCAGGGTGACAGCTTGAGGCTCTGTCTCAAAAAGAAAAAAAAAAAAAGAAAGAGAATTCAGAGGGCGCTGGCCTGTGGCTCATCAAGTAGGGCGCCAGCCCCATATACCGAAGGTAGCGGGTTCTAACTCTGCCTCGGCTGAACTACAAAAACTGAAAAATAGCCAGGCGTTGGGCGGGCGCCTGTAGTCCCAGCTACTCGGGAGACTGAGGTAAGAGAATTGCCTAAGCCCAGGAGTTGGAGGTTGCTGTGAGCTGTGTTGACGCCACAGCACTCTACCAAGGGCGATAAAGTGAGACTATGTCTCTAAAAAAAAAAAAAAAAAAGAAAGAAAGAAAAGAAAGAAAAAAGAAAGAGAATTCAGGCTTGGCACCCATAGCCCAGCCCGGGACTGCTAAACAACAATGACAAGTACAACCAAAAAATAGCCAGGTGGCGGGCGCCTGTAGTCCCAGCTACTTGGGAGGCTGAGGCAAGAGAATCAATTGAGCCCAAGAGTTTGAGGTTGCTGTGAGCTGTGATGCCATCGTACTCTACAGGGGGCGACATAAGAAGACTGCCTCAAAAAAAAAAAAAAAAAAAAAGTAAAAAATAAAAGATTTATTTTTAACAAATTTGTGGCCTCATGTGTGCTCTTAGAGATAGTTTAGGAACATTTTGCCTTCTTAACACAAATACACACAAAATTCTAAATGGTTTGTCACTAAAATTTGAATTAAATACTTACCAAAATCTACCCTTGTTAATATGCACTGCATTGGGTGGTCAGTTGTATGCCTTGTTGTTGTTGCACCACTTTCATAACAAGATGCACAAAGATCGTAATCGTAGCAAATTAAACACTTATATCTGCGACCTCGAAAATTTCCTTTTAAACATGCATCACAGCTGACACCTATTAAAAAAAAGAAATAATTTTAACTAGCAGCTGCAAAAGGCCACTCTCCGTTTCATTGTTATAAATGTTTCAGGTGCTCATTATATCCTTTCCAAAATGACATAGCAAAATATGGGAATTTCCAGCAGCGTGGTAGATTTCATCACCCTGATTTATACTCCTAATAAAAATAATTTAAAATGTTTAATAAAATGTAAAAACATCTTTAAAAATGTCTTGATAAGCCAATAGGAGGGTAAAAGCCAACTGGTAGCTAGCACTAAAAGGGACTTTTCACCCTGAAGGCATTTGCCAAAGCAGGTAAACTCTGAGCTTTGATTTCCATAGCATTGCATAGGAAACAGAGATCATGGCGTGAAGTTGTGCTATCCAACAGGTGATTCCTCATAAAGCTCAGACCCTAATAATATGTACCAGGGAGCTAGAAATTCTCCCTTAAGGGATCATAACACTGTAGTAGTGAATTCCCCCAGACCCCCATGGCACTAAATAACAACAAAACACCCTGAAAGGTCGTAATTACAAACCAGTCCTCTTGTAGGTTTTATAACCCAATTCTAACAAATGGTTCCAAAATCCTCAGGCAAGAACTGAGTTTGAAGGAGTCTTAAAATTGGTATTGCCACAAAGCATCTGGCAGAAATAAACTTCCAAGGAAAGAGTTCATAGTTTAAATCATAAAATAGACACACACAAAAAAAACACAACCAGGAAGAACCAGCAGAATCAGAGTTCGCGTCAGAATTAGATATCAAATAACAATTTTTATTATGTTACCAGAAATTAAAAGGTGCCTGAAGAGGCAACCAGCAGATCTGAAAATGAACCAAACAACTTCTACTATACACATGTGCGCATTTGCACAAATAAATATATAAAAACCAAGTTAAGGCTGGGTGTGGTAGCTCACACCTGTAATCCTACCACTCTGGGAGGCCAAGGTGGGTAGACTGCCTGAGCTCAGGAGTTCAAGACCAGCCTGAGCAAGAGCAAGACCCCATCTCTACTAAAATAAAAAAAAATTCAGCCGGGTGCTATGGTGAGTGCCTGTATTCCCAGCTACTCAAGAGGCTGAGGCAGAAAGGAGTTTGAGATTGCTGTGGGCTACGCTGATGCCATGGCACTCTAGCCTGGAGCAAGAGTGAGATTCTATTTCAAAAGAAAAAAAAAGTCTATTTTTTGGACATCCTCTGTGTGTTTATGTGTATATGTATATATTTTTATCCTGCAAAAGCTGAGTTAGCCAAATAATAAAATACGTAACTCATCATTGAGTTGTACTAGTCATACTGTGTCATAACGAAGCTCAAGGCAGTGCCTGTGGCTCAGTGCCGGCCCCATATACCAAGGGTGGTGGGTTCAAACCGGGTCCTGCCTATACTGCAACGAAAAAATAGCCGGGCGTTGTGGCAGGCACCTGTAGTCCCAGCTACTCGGGAGGCTGAGGCCAGAGAATTGTGTAAACCCAGGAGTTGGAGGTTGCTGTGAGCTGTGTGACGCCACGGCACTCTACTCAGGGCGAAAAAGTGAAACTCTTGTCTCTACAAAAAAAAATAATAATAAGAAACAATCAAATAAGCGGCTCAGTGCCAGTGGCTCAGCAGGCTAAGGCGCCAGCCACGTACACCTGAGCTGGTGGGTTCGAATCCAGCCCGGGCCCGCCAAACAAAACAACAATGACGGCTGCAACTAAAAAACGGCCGGGCGTTATGGCGGGCGCCTATAATCCCAGCTACTTGGGAGGCAGAGGCAAGAGACTCGCTTGAGCCCAGGAATTGGAGGTTGCTGTGAGCTGTGATGCTACGGTACTCTATCCAGGGTGACAGCTTGAGGCTCTGTCTCAAAATAAAAATAAAATAAAATAAAATAAGCTCAGACAATGACTAGTTTGTAAAACATAAAATGTAAAACTAGCACAAGCTTCATCATGAAGTTATGGTGGGATATTTGTAATCCTCCACTTCATGTTTACCCAGAGAAATGCTAATGAAAATGATAACAGAGTTTAATCCTAATTTGACACGGACACTGCTAAACCTAAATAAAAATAGTGTATATCTGACAATCCCTACCTAAACACATTCATTTGTTCTACCTTTACCTTTTATTTGGCAGTTCTGTAAAATAAACAAAACTTATGAATAAAAATTAGAGGAAAAGAATGCCCTCTAGTGGGAACAGATTTTTTAAAACTCTATTAAAATAATACATAAAATCTTTTCTATTTTTAAAAGATAAAACAAAGAGGTTTTTGTATTTATTTCTCTACAGCTTTTTAAGGGTAAAATCTAAGGACACAGCAGGTTGACATAGCTTTTACTTTTGATTTGAACTAATTTTTAGATAGAGAATAAAGTTAGTGGGAAGAAAAGGTCAACAAAGGACAAGTTACCTGTCAAGAAACACAATGAAAGAGAATACAACAGGAAGTTAATCCCACCTGAAATCTGAAGGTGTGGGATTATATTGTCCTTGCCATTGACAATGAGTTTGGACTTCAAGATACCATGTAATTTGGGGATGAAGGGCAAGTCCTCTTTTCTTCTTCTGTAAAATGCTCTTGATTATCTCTTCAAGGCCCATGCATCTCTCCAGAAAATGTGACTTTTTAAAAAAAGATTGTGTATATATTACATATGCCCTACAATGATTTTAATATAGAACTGCATAAAGAACTATTGTTACTAAATGCAATTTACCATGATAAAGACAATCTCCAAGAAGAGGATCATTGCATAAGTAGCTGAAAAATTGTGTAATCCCTTGAAGAGGATCTCAGATAAACATAAAAGCAAGTAAAAAAATAAACTATTAGTAACTTGGTGAAAAGGAGAAATATAATTATTTTGCTATAAAAAGATGGTCAAAAGACACTTCTAGAACTGAAATTGTTGGAGGAAGGGAACCTAAGACTAGGAGTAGAAAGTTCTTGCCCCTTCTATTTAAAAATCATAGAGGAAATACAAACAATTATCCTCTGCAAAAGTAATTTTAGGGTTTGTTTCTTTTGTAAAAACCTATTGTAAGATTAGGAAGAGCCTCCAAATCTGTTAAATACATATATAACTCTATAATGTGTACTTTAAAAAAGTATGCCTTGTGTTCACTCAAGAGGAGAGAGAAATGGTGGGAAATACAAATATATTCGTCAAGAAAAGGCCTACAGCTAGAGATTCCAGGAGCAGAGACAAGAGAAATGAAAAAGAGGGTATAAATTGGGAGACAGCAAGATCCAGAAGAAAGAGGACTGGGTGACTGAAAGAACATTAGTATACAGGAGAACACAAGAAGCGCAGTAAGTACATTTTACAGTATGTGCACTCTTCACACTTTGTAGTTTTGCTTGAAACTTTGATACATTCACCCAGCAGTTTAAAACAGCCCTTTATGTACTGGGAATCAGCTTTTCCACTTTTACTTTTATTTCAGGTGGAATTCTGCAAATTCTGTGACATTTGACAACAGGAGCATCCATTCACCTTTTCGTTATTTATTATCTATATGAGCCAAGATAGAGCAGTCCACAAAAAAATTTACTAGAGATACAGCAGTGAATACACTCTAGTGATATTAGTAGCAACCTTTTTATTTACTACGTTCTTTACCAATCTTCACAAAGTCATAAAGTGGTTGGAAAATGTGATAAAATTCTTTTCTGGATATACACGATTCGAAGTTGTTTCAAATCTAACAAAATGGATGGAAATACAGAGTGGGGATACTTTATTTATAGAGTTCTTCATAAACGTTATTAAAGAAAGGAGTTTAATTCATTTCTAAAAGTTTTCAGTAGAAAAAAAGTTGGTACATTTTGAAACTACCGGTTTGCTTGATTTTATGCACTGGTGTACACTCTTGTTTGTAGAAACGCATCCCTGGCCTGCAAATAGAAACCTATCAGTAACAATTAACTTGCTCGTGAGTGAGCTTGGGAACTGCCTTTCAGAGCCTCTTATCTGGAAATAGAGAAGCTTTTATATTACTCAATCTACTATTATACTCAGCGATGATGAGAGTTGTTTTCTGACTCATAAAATGAAGGAAGAGGCATATAAGGAGTGCCTTGTATTGTAGGGGTTCAATAAATACCTGTTGAATAATGAAAAGAGGAGACATTTCCTAGAGGAATTAGATAAGAGCTCAAAAAGAGAGATGGGGAAAAGAGATTAATGTGTATCTATAACAGACTTCTTGATACAAGAATTTCTGAAAACTGAAAGTAGAGAGGGATAAAGAAGAGATGAACAGGGCGCCCTGTGGCTCAAAGGAGTAGGGCGCCGGCCCCACACCCTGGAGGTGGTGGGTTCAAACCCAGCCCCGGCCAAAAACTGCCAAAAAAAAAAAAAGAGATGAACAACAGGTACTTGTTTCCTACAGAAGGAAAAAACCCAACTAGATACAAATGCCACACCAAGTACTGGAAGTAGGCCACCAGGTGGCAATATGAGCCCAGGAGAGCTGGGCTGCAAATTGAAACAAGTAACAAGGTAGTTGGGTGGAAACCAGTTTTTTTGTTTTTGTTTTTGTTTTTTTGGTAGAGACAGAGTCTCACTTTATCACCCTCAATAGAGTACCGTGGCTTCACACAGTTCACAGCAACCTCCAACTCCTGGGCTTAGGCCATTCTCTTACCATAGCCTCCCGGGTATACAGGCGCCCGCCACAATACCCAGCTATTTTTTGTGGCAGTTTGTCCGGGGCCAGGGGCCAGGTTTGAACCCCCCACCCTCGGTATATGGGGCGGGTGCCCTACTCACCGAGCCACAGGCACTGCCCTGGAAAGCAGTTTTTTAAGAAATGCCCTGTCAGCCTTGGTTCTGTGGTAACACTGCAGAAATCAGAAATATAAAACCCAGTATTTTCATATACATGCAAAATTCAGTTTAGTTGCTTTAAATGATATATACTAGATAAAAACTACTGTACTATTTTTAAAACCTTGCAGGCAGGTCTGTGGACAAAGGCAGAAAGCTTGGTTTAAGTACTATCGCTCCCCAAAGACTAGATCTTTAGGGACAGTTCTCATTTCTATGAAAGTATCTAGTGACCGCACCAGCATTTTACAGAGATATGTGAAGAGAACACCTATTAAGAAATACATTATACTTCAACCTTTTTTTTTTTGAGACAGAGTCTCAAGTTGTCACCCTCAGTAGAGTGCTGTGGTGTCACAGCTCATAGCAACCTCAAACTCTTGGGCTCAAGCAATTCTCTTGCCTCAGCCTCCCAAGTAGCTGGGACTACAGCCGCCTGCCACAACGCCTGGCTATTTTTTGGTTGCAGTTGTTATTGTTGTTTTAGCTGGCCCAGGCTGGGTTCCAACCCGCCAGCCCGGGTATATGTGGCCGGTGCCTCCATTGAACTACGGGTGCTGTCTAAACTTCAAACTTTTAAGGGATGGTATGGCAAATTAAAACACTTAAAAAAGACAATGAGGCAGAAGAGAATCTCCCTCAAATCACCTCTACCTAACAATGTTCCCTCAAGAACCAATCTGGTCACTTCACTATTGGGTCAGTGAATAAACCTGAGGCACACAGATACTTGCTCCAAAGGCACACAGGTATTAAGTGGCAAACCAGTGATTAAGATAAAACATAACTTCTGACAGAAATCTTTTTCCCCCCAGAAAAGAAGGGTGGAGGTGCCTTCAGAACTTTTTATTATGGTATAGAGATAGATATTTAATGTCTTGCTTATTATTTTTCGCTCAACTTTTTATTTTCTGAGACTTTAATTTTACCAACTACATAGCTTCTTTAGCATGGAACTCTGAGGTTGAAGAATTATTCATGAGGTAAGTAGTTAGATTTATTTTTCATATAACCACAAACACAGCTCTACCTAATGTCACTATTTTGTAAGTTCTTACTCTAGAGTAGTGTTTTCTCAACTCTGAAAAGCCATGTGCCATATGGGTAAACATTTTAAAACCTTACTATCTCCTTTATTTAAAATTTTAATAAGCTAGAAAATTGTGTTGTATGTCACCCCTTCAAATCAAAGCAGGATAACAAATCAATATGCTTTTCAAATACACAATTTTTAGTTTTTTCAAACATATAAAGAAATTTGGCATAAATATATCTTCACACATGGGAATCAACAACCTGTGACACATGACATCATACATCTAATGAAATACTGGAACTGGAACGCTGTACTCCCATGAAACAGACTTACATATATCAACATGTATAAATCCCCACAAAAAAAAAGATGCAAAAGAATACTTATCATATAGGAAGTTATATAAATTAAAAAATACACAACACAATACTACATAATTGCTTTTGGACATATATTTAGGAGGAAAATACACTGAAATGTGGATGGGTAGTACACACATCACCAGCAAAAAGTGATGACCTGTGAGAGGCAGAGAGAAAGGGAAGTAAAATGAATGGAATCAAAAAAGGGTACAAAGTAGAATTAGTCAATATCTACAATGCCTTACTTCTTTATGTTTAAGATGTTTCATTAAAAAAAAAACATGAAAAATTCTCTACCCCATCTCAACGTAAAGAAGTATGCAAGATGACTTTTGGTGGCAAGATAGCTGGTTTTATGCTGAAGTATGAATGAATAAAATAGTCAGATCTAGTAAATACAAGGAATAAAAATACCTTTCTGTGGTTCCCAGAGTTGGAGTCTATATCCTACACTTGTTAAATTCCTGTATAAACTAATCGCTGAGTTTCTAGCTAAGTGCTTACGGTGTATAATCTGGGCATGCTAGACAACTTACAGGTGATATAAAGACTGCACTATTGGGCACTGACAACAGGCTCTAGGAGCTGTTCAGAAAGTACTATATACTTGGCCAATGATGTATAATAGCAGGAGACAACTTCTAGCCTGTAAAGATAGACTACATATTTATGAAAGAAGAATGTCATTTCAAACAACTAAAAGGTAGAACATATTTAGTGGGTTTTTTTTCCCCTTGGAACCTCTTGGTCTGTTATTTAATCACTTTTATACTGATTTTCTGCAACTGTTTGTGGGGAAGACCTTCCAGAAAAGTGGAAATCTTTAATGTATCCCATGATGTATAAGGAGGGAGCAGAAAACATACTGCTTGTTAACATGTGTTTAATGATATTTGAGCTAGAAATGTCTGCACTTGTATTTGTGATGGATTCCCAGTCACGTAAGACACATGACAGCTCTTTCTATTGTACTAGAAAAAGACTTGTTCTAGATCTCTTTCAGGAGACCATTTCACATTGACTATCAACAAAAATTTGAGCACTTATAGCACAGTGCTTTAGGCTTCCTGGGGAATAAAGGAGTAAATAAGCAAATAAAATACAATATGAAGACTATTGGACAGAGATTTATAGAAACATAGCCAACATATAAAAAAGATGAAAGATGACCCGTTCTGGTTAGGGGAGTATAACACCCTCACCCTGACACAACTCTTGAGAGACCAAGCAGTTTCTGAAGTTTTAATGTCTCCTCTTCAAAACACTAAATATACACCTTCAAATCCCTTTCTTCCAATGTCCCCTACACATAAAGGAAGACTCTAAATCCAGTCTCCCAAATCCACCCTACACAAGAAGTCCCTTTTTCCTCTTTTCTAGGCTAACAAATTTAAAATCTAATACGTCCTCCAAATTCTACCTTCAACTGTTAGGTTACTTTTCTTTGTATGCGCTCCAGTTCTTTCATGAATTTTTAACTAAAAGGACCTACAGCAGACATAAAACTCTTGAAAGGACTAGAAATAATTGATACGAAATATAGAGACTACTCTAGCAATGGGAAAAAAGAGGCCCAGTTTATGTCTGGTTTAGAATGCATGCTAGCCATTTCAGATATGTTTAGTTTGAGGTGATAATGAGACATACGAACTGAAAGTTATAATAAACAGTTAGTTAGGATGATCTGATCTTTGGGAGAGATGTATCACTGAGAGTGATATACAACAGTATGGAAAGGGAAGGAAAGGATTAAGCATGAAGATAAAATGAGGGAAATGGACAGTGCTTATATGGTTTGAAATGAATATGAAATAAACCAAGGTATTCAAATACATTATAATGGCCAGGCATGGTGACTCAGTCCTGTAATTGTAGCACTTTAGGAGGTCAAAGGAGGAGGACTGCTTGAGCCCAGGAGTTCAAGACCAGCCTGGACAACATAGCTAGACCCCATCTCTACAAAAAATTAGCCGGCTATGGTGGCATGCACCTGTAGTCCTAGCTACTTGGGAGACTGAGCTGGAAGGATTGCTTGAGCCTGGGAGTTGGAGGTTGCAATGCACTACTGCACTCCAGCCTGGGCAACAGAGTGAGACCCTGTCTTAAGGCAAAGCCCCTCCCCCCCCAAAACCCTCCTAACAAATATAGTATAATTATGCAAAACTTAAAAAATTGACTTTAATATAAATATTATTCATGCTTCTTCCTTTCACCTATGAACATTTCCAGCCATGATTCTGAGCAGTATGACCCTAGTAGGGAAATTCAGGTTACTCTGGTTAACAGTGTATCTGAACGACTTCAAAAAGCAATACTACGAAAACAGTTCACCCACGTAAAAACAGTATGGCAATAATTTGAATTTAGAAAATTTAAGACCAAATTTGAAGAACATGTAACTTTACCAGCAAAAAAAGTCGTCATTGTGGACTATAAAGAGATTGCTTACCTGATCTTCACTTTCCTCATAAGTGAAAAACAAAGAAAGAGAAGGGAAAAATATAATCTCTATATTCACGGCCATCATAGGCACATCAATGTTAATCTCTCTTCTTTGCCTTACATACCAAGGACATGTAAAGTAAACAGGGTGCTGGTTATTGGTGCTGTTTCTCAGTTCCAAGGCTACTACTCCTTCTACAGTCTGTTCTATAATGCCTGGTCTAAGAAATGGTTTTCAAACAGAACCATTTTGCCCTCCAGAAGACACATGGCAATGTATGAAGACATTCTCAGCTGTAACAACTGAGAAGGGAGGGGAAGGGTTACAGGCATCAATTTTGTTACTAAATATCCTACAAAAACTGGGGACAGTAACCTTATAACTCTGGGAGGCTGAGTCAGGTGGATTGCTTGAGATCAGAAGTTTGAGACCAGGCTGAGCAAGAGTGAGACCATGTCTCTGTTAAAAACAGAAAAACTAGCCAGGCATTGTGCTGGGCGCCTGTAATCCCCGCTACTTGGGAGGCTGAGGCAAAAATATTGCTTGAACCCAAGAGTTTGACACCATGGCACTCTACCCAGGGCAAAAGAGTAAGACTCTCTCTCAAAAAACAAAATAAAAATAAAAATATGAATATCCTACAAAACACAGAACAGCTCCCAAAACGTCAGCGATGCCAGCGTTGAGAAACCATGGTCTCTGGGACCTAGCAACCCCATTATCCTGACATCTTCCGTAGATTACTTCTGGTTTACATTCTGCCACTGGAGTCCCCAGAGACAAAAGGATAGAAGAGGTCAGCACCCCTCCTGCAGCAGAGAGGTTCTACCATCAGCTTCTTTAGGCGTTTTCCTCACCAGCCAGCTACATCCCCTCCTACTCAAAAGGCCAAGTACTGTGTGTAGATGGGCAGAGGGCCTCTGATCTTACAAATTCTAGGAACTCCATTTTTCCCCTTTTTGTAATGATGGAAATGTTCTACATCCGTACTATACCATGTAATAGCCACTAACATTTTTTTTTTTTTTTTTTTAAGAAGACAGAGTCTCACTTTTTCATCCTTGGTAGAGTACTATGGCATCACAGCAACATCAAACTCTTGGGTTCAAGCAAATGCTCTTGCCTCAGCTTCCTAGGTAGCTGGGACTACAGGTGCCTGCAACAACGCCAAGCTATTTTTAGAGACAGGGTCTCACTCTGGCTCAGGCTGGTCTCGAACTCACGAGCTTAGGCAATCCTCCTCCATTCCCCTGCCTCGGCCTCCCAAGTGCTGGGATTACAGGCGTGAGCCCCTGCACCCAGCCCTTCCACTAACAATTAATACTCCTTCTCAGATGAATGGGCCTAAAAGTGTGATCCTCCAGGGGCAATGAGCACACCTAGAAGCACCCAGATATTGGTGTCTAAACAACATCATCCACTATGAAGAACCAGGACTCCTTGGAAACGGGTAATTCTAGGGGTTGAGCAGGGCCAGTGCATGAGCCCAAAATATCCAGGTCTAAAATGAGTGACCCAGAAATAACCTGAAAGAACAATGAGGGATGTCAAAAGGACACAGAAGAAACCCTAAAGGGATTGCCATTGGCCAAATCTGGGACAATACGAACATCAAAATAAATAATGAAAGTAGTCAATTATAACCCATTGAATAATACAGTAATCCAAGACTCCATACTGATATGAATAAAGCAGAACGAAGGAAACGGGACAAAAGAAATCTTCTAGTGGTAGATATACTGACTAGTACTTGTATTCCGACTTTTCCTTCACTAATACTGGAATAGTGCTATCCAGTATGAAAGCCATTAGACACAGGGGACTATTTAAATATAACTTATTTTTGGCTTGGCGCCTGTGGCTCAACGGGCTAAGGCGCCAGCCACGTACACCTGAGCTGGTGGGTTCGAATCCAGCTGGGGCCCACCAAACAACAATGACGACGGCTGCAACCAAAAAAAATGGCCGGGCGTTGTGGCAGGCGCCTATAGTCCCAGCTACTTGGGAGGCAGAGGCAAGAGACTCGCTTGAACCCAGGAATTGGGGGTTGCTGTGAGCTGTGATGCCACAACACTCTATCCAGAGTGACAGCTTGAGGCTCTGTCTCAAAATAAAATAAAATTAAATTAAATTAAAATAAATAAATATAACTTATTTTTTAATTAATTTTTTTTCAGTCTTGCTCCATTGCCCTGGCTAGAGTGTAGTGACATCCATCATAGCTCATTGCAACATCAAACTCCTGGGCTCTCCTCTGCCAATCTCAACCTCCCAAGTTGCTGGGATTATGGGCACATTCTACCATACCTGGCTAATATTTCTATTTTTCTGTAGAGATGGGTTATCTTGTTCTTGCTCAGGCTGGCGTTGAACTTCTGACCTCAAGCAAGCAATCCTACCACCTTGGTCTCCAAAAGTGCTAGGATTACAGGTGTGAACTACTGCACCTGGTCTAAATGTAATTTATTAAAATTAAATAATGTTTTAAATTCAGTTCTTCAATTGTGCTGGCCACATTTCAAATGCTGATGTGGCTAGAGCTACTGCATTGAACTGCTGTGCACTGGACAATGGCACTTGTGACTCAACCATAATTTTGTAAAAATAAAGTAGAGAATAGTCCTAAGATAGAATCTGATTTTGTTCCTAAAACTTAAACTTTTGTAATAAAATTGACATAAAAACCCAAATTCACAAGGACAAAGAGAATAGAAGTAAATAGCAATAAAATTTTGGAAGCTGGAAAGGAGAGTTAGGTAATCAAATTAGGAGACTGGAAAAAGCTGAGTTGTAGTAAGGGCAAAGGGTAAAGCTAAGACACAACCCAATTTAAAATGAAGATTCAACAGAATGTCTATCAGGTAGTGCTGGAACTAGGATTAGAGAGAACTGCTTAAGATGAAAGATGGGTAAAAGCTCTTTGAGAAGCAGTGAAATTTCTAAGTTGTCTCTCCAATATTATACTCCACTTCCAGAGGAAAGCAGTTCATTCATTAAAGAGGGTCTCTGATCTAGGGAATTCTAGCATCACTGACAAGAGAATAAAGTGCATACTTTACTAAGAACAGAGGAATTAAGTAACTAAATCATTTCCAGAAACAGGAAGAAAGGAAAAAAAGAAAAGAGACAGAAAAAAACAGATCATAAAGAGAAGAAAATCGGAATATCAGTTTAGGAGTTTTAATATCCTGAAAGTGAAAAAATGGAGAGAAGAATCCAACAGAGTAATTCAAAAAAACTTCCCAGAATAGAGAATATATAAGTTGCCAGACTGAAAGGGCCCAGAGTACTAAACACAGAGAATAAAAAGAAACCTATAGCAATCCCATGTCAGAAGAGCAGGCCTCAAAACAAGAGATTCTGCTGGTTTCCAGGAGAGGGGATGTAGAAAAGGTATAGAGACCGCACACGAAGATCAAGAATCTGATGTTTTTGACAGGAATATTGGACAAAAAGTAATGTACTATGTCATAAAAGTTCTGAAAGATTTCTAAATTAAAATTCTATGCCTAGGAAAGTTACCATTCAAGTATGAAAGTTAAGTTCTCAGGCCAGGCGCAGTGGCTGCACACCTGTAATCCTAGCACTCTGGGAGGCAGAGGCAGGTAGATTGCTTGAACTCCATAGAGTTGGCGACCAGCCTAAGCAAGAGAGAGACCATCTCTAAAATAGCAGGGTGCTTGAGGCAAGAGGATTGGAGCTTGAGCCCAAGAATTTGAGGTTGCTGTGAGCTATCACCCCATGGCACTTTACTGAGGGCAGGGGAACAAAGTGAGACTGTCTCCAAAAAAAAAGAAAAAGAAAGAGAAAGAAAAAAGAAAGTTTTGGAAAAAATACTTCCCATGTAACTTTTCCTCCAGAAACTACAAAAGCATATGATACCGGAAGAGAAGAGGTGGGGTAATAAAAGGAGAGATGGAATTTAGGACGCAGTACATCAAATATGAGGTGCAATGAAAATCACCAGGAAGATGGTAAAGAGACACTTATCACGAATAGCTACAAAAAAGGTAAGGGCAACTACTACTCCATTCTGGCAGAGTGACCCTCAAAAGTCCACTTTTGGGGGAGGATTTTTTTGTTTTATAGGATTACTTAAGTGTAACATACAGAAAAGGATACAAAGGATACTTGGATTTCACAAAGTGAACACCTCCTGCGTAATTAACACCTGGATCAAGTAAGAGAACACTGCCAGACACTAAGAGTTTCCCCATGCTCCCTTCTATTAACTACCCGAAGGTACTATTCCTGAACATATTAATGTTCCTGTTTTATTTACATATTAATACATTCATAAACATAAATCAATACTTGCAGTGCCTTCACATCATGCCAGTACATGCACAGAACAGCATAAAGTTTAAGTGGCCTTGATGCTCTTGTTCCCAGCTGAGGTCTCCAGCTTATGTCATAGGAGGCAATGCTCTGTATTCTTGTTTCTGCCCTCATTCTGTAAACAAGTATTCTTTTAATGGTCCACTTAGCACCATGATTTTTACCTTTTTGTGCTGTTTTTTGGTGATTTTGTTATTTAAAATGGCCCTGAAGCATGGTGCTGAAGAGTGTTCAGGGCCCTTGGGTGAGGGCTAGGGGTAGGACCTAGTGTTCCTAAGCACGACATGCCTGTGATCTGTCTTACGGAGAAAATATGTGTGTTAGATAAGCTTCGTTCAGGAAAGAGTTACAGTGTTGTTCGCCATGAGTTTAATGTTAATGAATCAACAATATATAATAAAATGACTTTCAACAGAAAGACACATAAAACAAGGTTATAGACTGATCTGCTAATAAAAATATTGTGATCAGGCTCGGCGCCTGTGGCTCAAGCAGCTAAGGTACCGGCCATGTACACCTGAGCTGGTGGGTTCAAATCCAGCCCGGACCCACCAAACAACAATGGCGGCTGCAACCAAAAAAAAATGGCCGGGTGTTGTGGCGGGCGCCTGTAGTCCCAGCTACTAGGGAGGCGGAGGCAGGAGACTCGCTTGAGCCCAGGAATTGGAGGTTGCTGTAAGCTGTGATGCCACCGCACTCTATCCAGGGTGACAGCTTGAGGCTCTGTCTCAAAAAAAAAAAAAATTGTGATTAGAGGTTTGTGGGAACCTAACCTTATACTATTCTAGGAACAGAGGTTCCATATTAGCTAATTTGGCATTCATAACTTTATAGAACACAACTAGCACATATAACAAGAACTGACGATACAGACACACACAAAATGCCCTGAGCTTACCTATTCTGTGTTTCGTAACTAAACAATGTATGGCTAAGACAGGACTGGATTTATCAGAAGTAAAACTACAGAGAAAGGCAAGAGGATGATCAAAACAAAGGTGTAAGTAATGGGTATGAACATGTGTGTGAAATGTTCTACTTCTTAACCTTTTGACTGTGAACAATGCCTATATGTGTTCAAACAAGCTGATTTTTATTTTTTTGCTGTGAATGATGCCCGTGGGAACATTTTATTTCTGAGAGTTCTAAGTCAAAGGGATATGCGTTATGTTTTATTTCTCTTTTTACTGGATACATACCTTTTGTACATTCTTCTGAATGCATGACACATTCCTTACATGTACATAAAAATTCTCAAAGAAAAGGACTAGATAGGTAGGTAGCTTAAAAACAGCAATTTTTTTTTGAGACAAAGTCTCACTTTGCTGCCCTCAGAGTGCTAAGGCATCTTAGCTCACAGCAACCTCAAACTCTAGTGCTCAAACGATTCTCTTGCCTCAGCCTCCCAAGTAGCTGGGACTACAGGTGCCTGCCACAATACCCAGCTATTTTTAAAGGTCTTGCTCTTGCTCAGGCTTGTCTTGAACCTGTGAGTTCATGCAATCCATCTGCCTCAGCCTCCCAGAGCATTAGTCTTATAGGCATGAGCCACCGCACCCGGCCAGCAAATATTGTTTTAAATTTTTTTTTTTTGAGACAGCAGCCCATTCTGTTGCCCTGGCTAGTGTGTAGTGGCATTATCATAGCTCACTATAACCTCAAATTCCTGGGCTCAAGCAATCCTCCTGCCTTAGCCTCCGAGTAGCTAGAACTACAAGCATGTGCCACCATGCCTGTCTAATTTTTCTGTGTATTTTTTTATAGATAGTCTCACTGTGTTGCTTAGGCTGGTCTCGAATTTCTAGGCTTAAGTGATCCTCCTGACTTGGCCTCCCAAAGTGCTGAAATTATAGACATGAGTCTATAATTGTGCCGGGTTTTTAAAAAGGCAAACTTCTTGTAAGAAAATGAGAATATTTTTATATGTCTTGGTAGGCAACGCAGGCCTTTTTAAATAACAGAGGGAAACTGAAACCACAAATGTGGAAAGGCGAGTACATTGTAAATTTGATAATAAATAAGTATAAAACTTTAGTATTGGCAAAAGGTCTCATAAACAATGTCCATTGAAAATAGGTGGGAAAAAATATCTGTAATAAATGTAACAAACAAAAAATGGTCTCCTAAAAATTAAGAAAAAGTCCAAAGGGAGGGTGCCCAACAATAGAAAAATAGGAAATGATATATGACTAAGCATTATTAAAGAGGAAGTATATCATTCAAATACCTCCTTGGTAAATAAAAGAAGTCTGCCTAGCTAACAATAATTTACTGTATATTTTCAAATAGCTACAGGAGAGATTTTGAATCCTCCTAACATAAAGAAACAATGTTTGAGGTGATATGCTAATCACTCAGATTTGATCATTACATACTGTACATTCATTGAAATATCACTTTGTACCCTATATATAAGTACAAGTATCAAGTATCAATTAGAAATAAAGTATCTCTACAATCCTACAAAATGTTTAGTCCTCTTCAAGTTTAGTTCAAAGCCTTGTTCAAGCAAGGCTCATGAAAATCTCAAACCTAAAAGTTCAGACATAACCAGGAAAACAAAAAGTAAGCTAACATTCATTCTTAGTTAAGACTGATGTTCCTCTGCCCACTCATCTCCCTCCCAAGAAATTCAGCTGATCTCATTCTGCAAGAGTCTAGCTTAGGCCCTAACCACAGTTGGTATATTTACTGGTCCCCTCTAATCCTTCATTTTGCTTTCTTTCTTTTTTTGCTTTGACGCAGAGTCTCACTCTGTTGTCCAGGCTGGAGTGCAGTGGTGGGATCACAGCTCACTGAAGCCACCAACTCCTCTGTTCAAGTGATTCTCTTGTCTCAGACTCCTACCAAATAGCTGGGACTACAGGTATGTGTTACTGTGCCTGGCTGGTTGTTCTTATCTTCTGTAGAGACAAGGTCTTGCTATGTTGCCCAGGCTGGTCTCAAACTAAGTGCTGGGATAATATAGGTGTAAGCTATCACCCTCAGCCTGAGGTTTTGCTTTCTGAGGTTTCAGTTATCCATGGATGACAGTGGTCCAAAAATATGAAGTGGAAAATTCCAGAAATAAACAACACTTAAGTTTAAATTGTACACTGTTCCAAAATCTTGTGTAGTCTCACCTTGGAAGTGATTCATTCCTTTGTTCAAGATAGCTGCGCTATAAACCTTCCCACTAGTCACTTAGTAGCTGCCTCAGTTATCAGATAGAAAAACAAAGTACACATATAGTTTGATATCTGTGGTTTCAGGCATCCACTGAGGGGTCCTGGAGTGTATCTCCTGTGGATAAAGGAGGACTACTCTAAGGAAGGCAGAATCAAGGCTCCTTGTGCCCTATGCTAACATGTTTCCCACCTCCTCACCCAGTTACACACTTGCTACATCTTCTTTCCTCTGGTCTAGTTATCTTACATCATGGTTAAGTTTAAGGTCCTATACTTGGCCCAATTCTACACTATATTTTTACTGTGACTTAGAAAAAGTCAGAGAACATATTGATAAGTTTGTGTATAAAAGATAACAGTTAAAATATTAGACAACATGGCTCGGTGCCCATAGCACAGTGGTCACGGCACCAGCCACATACACTGAGGCTGGCAGGTTCAAAACCGGCCTGGACCAGTTAAACAACAATGACAACTGCAACAAAAAATAGCCAGGTGTTGTGGCAGGCGCCTGTAGTCCCAGCTACTTGGGAGGCTGAGGCAAGAGAATCGTTTAAAGTCCAAGAGTTTGAGGTTGCTGTGAGCTGTGATGCCACAGCACTCTATCGAGGATGACACAGTGAGACTCTGTCTCAAAAAAAAAAAATTATATAACAGAATAGAGATCAAAAGAGACAAATGGATGTACAAAACAAGATGAATTTTAAAATGGATTCATATAAAGTCTTGCCTTCGGAATAAACAGCAATTCATGTGGTAGAAATTTCTAGATGAATTAATTCAATAGAACCTCAGCTTCAATATTAACCCAAGATGAGATGCAGTTGCTACAGCCAGCAAATAAGTAAGCACACTATGGCTGTATTAACAGCTGTACAAGATCCACAACTAATATTTCTACAAATTTTACCCATGCCAGACCATATATGAAAAACTACATTCAGTTCTGTGTGTCTTATTTTAAAATGGGAAGCAAGTACACTAGTATATTGGAGAACAGCAAAGTATCCAGATACTATACCAAGAGAATCACTAATGGACAAATGGGCTGTTTAGCTGAAGGGCAGGAGTAGGCAGTTCTGAGAGGGGTAAGACAGCTTCCTCTGGAGCTAGCAGCAAGAGTAGTGTGCTCAATTCTCTTGTAGCTACTGAGGTCAAAAGCAAGAAGCACTAAATGCAACAGAGTATCCTGGATTCTGCAGTGAATAAGGGATTGGGGGGGAGGGCAGAAAGGGCATCCAAATAAAGTCTGGAGTTTAGGTATAGTTTGCAATAATGTACCAATGTTGGTTTCTTAGTTTTGACAAATGTGCCACGGTAATGCAAGATGTTAACATTAGGTAAAACCATTAGGTGAAGGGTGTATGAGAACTCTGTGCCGTCTCTGCAACTTTTCTATAAACCAAAAAATTATTCCAAAATAAAGTATTTTTAAAAAATAAGCAAGCATGGGCGGCACCTGTGGCTCATCGAGTAGGGCACCAGCCCCATATACCGAAGGTGACGGGTTCAAACCCGGCCTTGGCAGAACTGCAAAAAGAAAAATAGCCAGGTGTTGTGGCAGGCACCTGTAGTCCCAGCTACTCGGGAGGCTGAGGCAAGAGAATCACCTAAGCCCAGGAGTTGGACGTTGCTGTGAGCTGTGATGCCACAGCACTCTACCGAGGGCGATAGAGTGAGACTCTGTCTCTACCAAAAAAAAAAAAAAAAAAAAAAGCAGGCAGGGGCAGCACCTGTGGCTCAGTGAGTAGAGCGCCAGCCCCATATACCGAGGTGGTAGGTTCAAACCCGGCCATGGCCAAACTGCAACAAAAAAATAGCCGGGTGTTGTGGCGGGCACCTGTAGTCCCAGCTACTCAGGAGGCTGAGGCAAAAGAATCGCCTAAGCCCAAGAGCTGGAGGTTAATGTGAGATGTGATGCCACAGCACTCTACCCAGGGCAACAAAGTGAGACTCTGTCTCTTAAAAAAATAAGCAGACAGACAGATGGTTTAAAGGATAATTCTCTTAGAGCAAATGCTCTGTGAATGCATAGGTTGTGCTCAGATATTAAAAGACAAACATGCTTTTGAAAGGATTTCTGCATATTTCATAGGACACTGGTACCATCTAAACTGGAGGGCAAATGAGTTAAGCAGGGCCATTAACATTTTTTTTGGAGTATGAAAACCAGAATGCCCATAATGAAGCTAACTGAAGCAGATCCATTAACACTAGGAAAGCAAAAATTCTGTATTTGCAATAATGTTGCAATCAATTTTTCCACCAGTTTTGGGGAGCATGCCAAAGTCCTAGATGGTTTGGCCAATAATAGGTCTCAGAACGACACCTGTCAGTAAACATCTGCCTACATGAGTTTTTTCAAACTATAGGTCATGATCAAGTAAAATTAAGTTAGTCACTCCATCTCTCAACTAGGAGGTATCACCTACATTGGGCATTACAGAAATCTGTAGAGCGTTATTTTTTGTCACAATGATTGGGGGCTGTACTGGTTTTATTGGGGGAAAAGTACCAAAGATACTAGGCATCTTGCAAAGCACAGAAAATACAATAAAGAATTATCCATCATCCCCACAGCATTTTCCAAATCTCCCACTAGACATTCAAGAAGCAAACCAAGAAATAAGTGGCAAAAATCAAAACTTTAAAATTATCTAAACATATACCTAATTCCATTTTTCAAATAAACACGAAATATTATTTGCAATTTCAGCCAGGTATGCCACAACTCCCTAAGAAAAGATTGTTTTGTTTCATTTAGAACTTTATAAAAGACTATTTAGCATTCCAGAGAATCTGATAATGAAGCTATTTGTAAGAGCTGAGTTTCCAGTATAACATAGCTAATCAGACTGCTTTCATAGCTGTTACTTCTAAATATGTAAGACTTATTTCCAAACATTGTTAAATTAGTACAGCCTTAGGAAACAGAGTCCTTGCAAAATTTTATTAACATAAAAAATTCACATCAATGACGTCCTATTTATACTGCGGAACCTTTATAGTGGACCCCCTCCTTAAGCTGACCTAATTTTCATAGATTGGACACGCACTGCATGTACTCTGTGGAGGTTCCTCATGTTAACCACCTTCATATTTTAACTAGTTCATTATAGTTGCTTAGATAGTCAACTTACAGAGGTTCTAGTATATTTAATTTTTAATGATGTAATAATGACTAGAAACCTGTTGTAAAAATAGTATACTTATTTGGGAGTTGCTATTATTTTTCTTTTTACTCTAATAACGTCCTCTAAAGTCTACCACGCAGCTGTTACTTTTTCTTCTTCCAATCCTGTTCCTCCTTGTCAATCAAAGGCTATGTTCTCAAGGAGGTTTTAAGTTCTAGAGGCTGTGTGTAGGTTGATAACCATGGGTGCCACAGGTTTTCTCTGGGATTTCCTTACTTCCTTGTTTCATGCTAGATCATTTCGCAGAGAATTTTTTTTTTTTTTTTTGCAGTTTTTGGCAGGGGCCAGGTTTGAACCCACCACTTCCGGTACCTTTGAGCCACAGGCACAGCTCCGCAGAGAATTATTTTGATACTACAATTGTAAAGCCAAACTCATTGTTGACTATGTGATAATACTTTTATTTCTCCTTGTTGACAGTTTATAATTTGTTTTATGGTATCCCCACATCAAATAAGATTATTTCCCCCTTTCTGTTATCATATACAAATAATTCCTTTTTATTTATCTTAACAAATTTCTTTCTCGTAACTACCCATATCTCTATTTCATTTTCTTACACTACTATAGTGTGTAGTGCAGGAAAACAAAAAATCTTCTAATCTTATTTCTTTTAAATCCAAAGTTCTTTAAAAGTAGGCACAGGGGCACAGGTACTCAAACCATTTCACTGCAATGTCTAATTGTAGTTAAAGACTTTTTCTATCAACTTTATTTTAGGCTAATCAGCAGTTGGTAAAATATTTGTTATAAAAATAAATTGAGGCACTGGGTCTGGGTCTGACAGTGTTGAGAATCATTAATTTAGTAGATCTCAACCGGAATTTCTTAAAAATAGAATTTTAAATTATCAGACTATACTGCAACAGGGTATTATTTCATGAACCTTTTTTTTTTTTTGAGACAAAGTTTCAAGCTGTTCCCCCTGGGTAGTGTGCTGTGGCATCACGGCTCACAGCAACCTCCAACTCAGGCTCAAGCGATCCTCTTGCCTCAGTTTTTCTATTTTTAGTAGAGACAGAGGTCTCGCTTTTTTTGCTCAGGCTGGTCTTGAACTAGTAAGCTCAAGCAATCCACCCGCCTGGGCTTCCCCAGAGTGCTGGGACTACAGTCGTGAGACCCCGGTGCCCAGCCATCATGAAACTTTTGTTTCAATTATCTGTGTTTTTTTGGTGCAATAACAATGTATTTTTTGTGCTGTAAGTCAAGGCCAATAAAGTTTGCAAGCCTTTGTTAAAAAGCTCCTCCAATCCCAAAGGCCTTTTAACACTTGAAGATAAGGCACAATATTGAGCAAACCACACTACTGAACAATTCTACAAGGTACCTCAAACTCCACATAGATAGATCTCTTCCCCTCTTAGGGCAGTCTGACTCTGTAATCCATCTGCCACCTCCTCACGCCCCCGCTTTCTCTAAGGGGATGCCTTCACATTCCTTGCTTCCTACCTCTGTGCTTTCTTCAGGTCACTCCCTCAATTGCTTTTTTACCTTTTCTGTCTAAAAAGCAAGCAAAAAAAAAAAAATCACAGGCAGGTATGTCCACAATAAAAATGAAAACCTTTGGGCAAAGCGAGACACTACACACAAGCCAAATGAGAATGGGAGAAAAGTCCTAACATATAAAAAAGTCTAATATCCTTGAGACCACAACAATCATTTCTATGAGAGGAGAAAAAAGTGACTACAACATGTAAACAAAACTAAGTTGTAGTTTGAGTCACCTATCCCATGACCCAGCAATTGTCACTACTAACCAGAGTAATGCACTGCGTAATGTTTAAGTCAACAACAAACTACATCCATAACAGTGGTCTTATAAGAGTGCAATTTTTTCTCTCAGCTTTAGGCTTGGAGGAGGCCAAGGTACAACTCTCTTTGATTGTCCCAAATTCAGGTTCATCCAACACCAGCTGCCTCCACCATGCTGCCTAAGTTCAACCCAAGTAAGATCACAGTCGTGTACCTGAGGTGCACCAGTGGCAAAGTTGGTGCCACACTGCCCTGATCTCCAAAAATGACCCCCTGGGTTTTCTTATAAGTGTAAAAAAAGTTGGTGATGACATCACCAAGGTAACAAATGACTGGAAAGGTCTGAAGATTACAGTGCCAACTGACCATCCAGAACAGACAGGCCCAGATTGAAGTGGTACCTTCTGCATCTGCCCTTATCATCAAAGCCCTCAAGGAACCAACAAGAGAGAGAAAGAAACAGAAAAACATTAAACACATGGAAATATATCACTTTTGATGAGACTGTCAACATTGCCAGACAGATATGGCACCAATCTTTAACCAGAGAGTTCTCTGGAACCATTAAAGAGATCCCGACAACTGCCCAGTCAGTGGGCTGCAATGCTGTTGACTGTCACCCTCATGACATCATAGATGACATCAACAGTGGTGCTGTGGAATGCCCAGCTAGTTAAAAAGTACAAAGGAAAATATTTCAATAAAGGATCACTTGACATCCCCCCAAAGAGTACGTATTTTTATTGTACCTTTTCTATGTTTAAAAGCAAATACCATTGTGTTACAAATGCCTACAGTGTTCAGTACAGTAACATACTATATGCATAGTTTTTTAGTCCAGGAGTAATAGGCTATACCATACATGTAAGCCTAGGTGTGTAGTAGGCTATCCCATGTACCATCTAGGTTTGTGTAAGTACATGCTATGATGTTAATACAATGATAAAATCACCTAATGACATATTTCTCAGAACTTGTCCCACATCAAGAAATGAACACGCAACTGTACCTAACCAGTTATTAAATTATCTCATTAATTCAAGTAATTTTTAAAGGGAATCAGGTTTGTTGTTTTTTTTGTTGAGACAGTGTCACTATGTTTCTTGGCAGAGTGCTGTGGCATCACAGCTCAAAGTAACCTCAAACTCTTGGGCTTAAGCGATTCTCTTGCCTCAGCCTCCCAAGTAGCTGGGACTATAGGCATTTGCCACAATGCCCAGCCATTTTTTTGTTGTAGTTGTCACTGTTGTTTAGCAGGCCCGGGCCGGGTTTGAACCCGCTAGCCCAGGTGTATGTGGCGGTGCCCTAACCACTGAGCTACAGGCTCTGAGCCAGTGTCTCAGGTTTTTTCAGTATAACGATAACATCAGCAAAACAGATGATTTTATCTCCTATTTTCAAGTGTTTATTTCTACTGGTTATTTGATTTCTTATCTTATTCACTTGACCACTGTTTTTGTTTTGGTTTTTTTGAGACAGAGTTTCAAGTCTCAAAACTATTCAAGGCTAGAATGCTATGGCATCAGCCTAGCTCGCAACAGCCTCAAACATCTGGGCTCAAGCAATTTTCATGCCTCACCCTCTCGACTAGGTGGGTCTATAGATAGATACCTGCTAATTCTTCTATTTTTAGTAGAGATGGGGTCTTGTTCTTGCTGAGGCTGGCCTGGAAGTACTGAGCTCAAAGATCTTCCAGCTTTGGCCTCCCAGGATTACAGGCGTTAGCCACTGTGTTCAGTCTGCCAATGGTTCTTCTTTTTTTTTTTTTTTTTAATTATTTTGTATTAAATCATAACTTTGTACATTGATGCATTTATGGGGTTCAGGGTACTGCTTTGCTGCCAATGGTTCTTAATGAGGGTGATATTACTTCCTAGAGGGTATTAAGAAAATTTGGTTGTCACAATGATTTGGTATCGTTTCAGCATCTGGGAAGTCACTGCCAGGGATTCTACACACCTGCAGTGTGATGGACAATACTCTACAATGAAAAAATTTATCATTTTCCACATGACTTTCAAATGTCCTAACAGAAAAACTTGTCTAGAATTAACTTAAGTTTAGAAGTGAACTCAATGTATGCATAGATATTAAGTATTTCTGCATGGTTTTAACATACAATTGTTTGGGTAAAATGTTTAGAACACAATACTGTTGAGTTGTTCAAAAAGAACCAACACTGGGCAGTGCCTGTGACTCAGTGGGTGGGGTGCCGGCCCCATATATGAGGGTGGTGGGTTCAAACCCAGCCCCGGCCAACCTGCAACAACCACAACAAAATAGCCAGGTGTTGTGGCAGGCGCCTGTAGTCCTAGCTACTGGGGAGGCTGAGGCAAGAGAATCGCCTAAGCCCAGGAGTTGGAGGCTGCTGTGAGCTGTGTGACGCCACAGCACTCTACCAAGGGCGATAAAGTGAGACTCCGTCTCTAAAAAAAAAAAAAAAAAAAAAAAGAACCAACACTGATGGCAACATTATTTGTGTTATTTAAACTATCAATACAGTATGTCTGTCGTGGGTTTGCATTTGAAGCTGTCACATTCATAGTAATCCTGTGTGTAGGTACAAGTAGCTATCGTCATTATTTGCTTTACTTCTTTTTTTTTGAGACAGAGCCTCAAGCTGTCACCCTGGATAGAGTGCCGTGGCATCACAGCTCACAGCAACCTCCAATTCCTGGGCTCAAGGGAGTCTCCTGCCTCCACCTCCCAAGTAGCTTGGACTACAGGCGCCCACCACAACGCCCGGCCATTTTTTGGTTGCAGCCGTCATTGTTGTTTGGTGGGCTGGGCTGGATTCGAACCCGCCAGCTCAGGTGTACGTGGCTGCCGCCTTAGCCCGCTGAGCCACAGGCGCCGAGCCCATTATTTGCTTTAAGTCACATACCAATTTGGGGGAGTCGGGGACTGACCCTGATTGTTTGTTTTTGCATGTTTGGTTGTCCGCTTTAACCAGATGTGTGAAAATTGCTTCCATGGGATCAGAAACTAACCCCACCCTTTAGTATGTGACTATTTAAATAATTATTGCTGAGCATTTATACCTTGAAACATATAATATTCTATTACATGGTTTTATTTTTCTTTTATGTTAGAGCATTCTAGTGATTATGGTATGTGAATAAGAGGTCTTTACAGAAGAATTCCAATGAATAAACACAGAAAAAAATAATAAGAGCTAGAAAGTCAACATCTTGCACTCTGTATAAAACTATCACAATGAACTCACGTTAGCTAGCTTGACATCTGAACCCACTAAGACAACCAGACATTATTGCCTCCTCAGTCTAATTATTAATAAGTATACTTTTTTTTTTTGCAGTTTTTGGTCGGAGCTGGTTTTGAACTCACCACCTCTGGCATATGGGGCTGGCATCCTACTCCGTTGAGCCACAGGCACCACCAATAAGTATACTTTTAAAATAAACGATTCAGCACCTACAAAATATTCTTAGTAAACCAAAGCTTCAATTAAGCCTCTAGAAGTGAGTACCAGTTAAAAGAACTATGAGGGGCTGGGCGTGGTGGCTCATGCCTGTAATCTTAGCACTCTGAGAAGCCAAGGCGGGTGGGCTGCTTAAGCTCAGGAGTTCGAGACCAGCCTGAGAAAGAGTGAGACCCTATTTCTAAAAACAGCCAGGCAGTATGGCAGGCACCTATAGTCCTAGGTACTTTGAAGAATTGCTTGAGCCCAAGAGTTTGAGGTTGCTGTGAGCTATGATGCCACAGCACTCTACCAAGGACAAGAAAGTGAGACTACCTCCAAAAAAAAAAAAAGACAGATGGGTAAACTGAACATGAACTAAGTATTAGATAATATCAAATAATTATTAATTTTGTAAGGTATGATTTTTTTTTTTTTTTGAGACAGAGCCTCAAGCTGTCACCCTGGATAGAGAGCTGTGACATCACAGCTCACAGCAACCTCCAAATCCTGGGCTCAAGTGAGTCTCCTGCCTCCACCTCCCAAGTAGCTGGGACTACAGGCGCCCACCACAATGCCCAGCCATTTTTTGGTTGCAGCCGTCATTGTTGTTTGGCGGGCCCGGGCTGGATTCGAACCCGCCAGCTCAAGTGTAGGTGGCTGGCGCCTTAGCCCATTGAGCCACAGGCGCCAAGCCTGTAAGGTATGATTAATAATACTGTGGTTTAATACACATACATATTATTAGTATGTGTAGTATGTCCCTATCAGTTATAGATAGTGAAATATGTGTGAGTACAATGGTATGTGGGTCTGGAATTTGCTTCAAAATGTTTAAATTAAAAAATAACAGGGGGTTAGGGAATCAATATAAAAATGACAAAATGTTGATATGACGCTGGATAATACAACATAGGAGTTTATTATCTGTGTGTTAATCTTGTTTTAAAAAAAAAATCTCATAACAGAAAAAAGTGATACAGTGATCCTCTCAGTATTCCAGGCTGACACTAACCTATGGATCAATAATCCACGAGCTACTCAATCACTGGTTAAGTTCCTCTTATAACATTATCTAACATATCTATTACATCTGTGAGGACAATGATGGTCTTTGATACACCCTAAAAAAGGAAAGATACTGTCTATTGTGATGCTTTGATACACCAATTCAGAAGTCCAATTTAAAAAAGACAAAGGTTTGATATGCTTGGTCTTGGTATAATCCCCAGTTGATCCTAATTGCTACCATTTTTCACAGGCCTTTTCCTTAGCAAAACTGTGCTTTTCACTGTTGATAAGTTGTTCTTTGTATTTTTCTACCTTAGCTGCCTCCATATGCACTCATAGGCCTGGCATGTCTATTTGCTTCCATGCAAAATAGACAAAATTTCTTTTTCACAAAGCTTGCTCAAACCCCTTCTCCATAGTCCCCTGGCCTTCACTTTCTGAACACATTCTGAATTCACAGAATGCTGGAAGACACTATTCACAGCTCTCTGTTATAATTTTAAATAGGTAAGCCTTAGGTAGTTTATCTTTTATTTTTATACTTTCTTCTCCATTAGAACACAAATTCCTTGAGGACAGAAACTGTTATCTTATAAGGTCTGACAATTAGGTTATTGAACACATCCTAGGAAAAGTGCTGCATATCTCATTGTTGAATATCACTATGGTCACCTTCGAGGTACTTCCCTTTGAAGCTATGCACTGACACCTAGTTCACCATTCAAAGCAATTCTGTAATTCCTTTTTCTGAATTACCCCTTGATTTCCTGAATGTCATCAAAATGTCTTCCTTTTGGCAAGGTACAGTGTCTCACACCTATAAATCCTAGCACTTTGGAAGGCAGAGGCGGGTGGATTGCTTGAGTCCAGGAGTTTGAGACTAACCTGAGCAAGAGTTAAGGCTTAGTCTATAGTAAAAAAAAAAAAAAAAAAAAAAAGAAAAATTAGCTGGGTGTTGTGGTGGGCATCTGTAGTACCAGCTACTCAAGAGGCTGAGGTAAAGGATTGCTTGAGCCCAGGAATTTGAGGTTGCTATGAGCTATGACACCACTGCACACTAGCCTGGGGCATCAGAGTGAGACTTTCCAAAAAACAAAACAAAACAAAACATGTCTGCCTTTCAGTATTTCCTCTATCTTTGGGTAAAGAAAAATGTCACTGAGGGCCAGATCAGGTGAGTAGGGAGGGTATTTCATTACTGCTATTTGTTTACTGGCTAAAAACTCCCTCACAGACAGTGCTGTGTGACTTGGTGCATTGTAGTGATGCAAGAGCCGTACCCATCTCATGCCAAGATGTTCAGTTAAGATTTTCTTGTTTCTTTATTGATGCTTACTTGGCCTATGCTTCTCAAAGTCAGCCAAGGACTCTAATGCATCATTAAATTTTTGCAATGTTTTCATCAGTTCTCCTCATTAATGGCCATCCTGTCCTCTCTTCATCAGTGACCCTTTCTTTTTCCTCAGGAAACATTTAATCCATTCTTATACTGCCATTTTCTTCATGGAATTATCCCCATAAATTTGGACTAATACATCCCTAATTTCACTTCCACTCTTGCCAAGTTTAACAAGAAATTTAATGTCTGTTGCTCTAATTCAAGCTCCAACATTCTTGCAATTGCACAAAAATAAGCAACAATAATGAATGCCACTCAGCAAGATATTGCTACACACTGACAGGAATACAGCTGTAAGACACTGACATACCAAGGTTATAAACCTTACTGAATGTTTGTATAGTGCTGCCAACATAAGTGCACAATGGCACTTAATTGTTCACAAACTTAATTGTCAGACCTCATGTGTAAGAAACATAGCTTATACACTGTTATCATTCTAAAGTCACGACAGATAAGTATGTGAGGTAATGCATATATTAATTGGTTTAATTTAGCCATTCTATAATGAATACACATTTCAAAATATCATGTATACGATAAATAGATACAATTTATTTGTCAATTTAAAAAATATATATAAATAGGCCAGGAGTGGTAGTTCACTCCTGTAATCCCAACACTTTGGGAAGCTAAGGCAAGAGGATTACTTGAGGCCAGAAGTTTGAGACCAGCCTGGGCAACACAGACAAAAAATAAAAAATCAGATGGGTGGTGGTGGCATATGCCTATAATCATAGCTATTGGGAGACTGAGGTAGGAGGATCTCTTAAGCCCAGGAGTTCAAGGCTACAGTGAGCTATAATCAAGCCACTGCACTCCAACCTGGGCCACAAAACAAGACCCATTCTTGGGAGACAAACAAAATTATATATATATATATATATATATTGCTTTTTAATTGCATGCAAATTATCTACAAGGATGGCAGACAGCAATTTTCTATATCCAAGTGAATATCATGATAACAGTTAACTGATACCTAAAATGAGTGCTTACTATGTGCTAGGCATTACTCTAAGCGTTTTATATGTAATAACCATCAAATATAACCAGTCTCAAAGGTCACTAAACATTTTTCCCATTTCATGAAATGATGCACAGAAAGATAACTTTCTCAAGGTCTTAGTAAGTGACCAGGCTGTGGTTTAAAACCAAGGCAGTCTGGCACAAAGTTCCATTTCTAACTTCACTATTCACTATCTCAGGAAAAACTTAAGAGTAAACAGAAAAACTATGCCCATTGCAGAAATCCGGCCAGGGGGTATCTATGAACTAATAAATTCTCTCTGACCCTACAATTTTGGGTCTCTCATACCAATAGCATATGCAGTAGAAAATGGGCTGGAATGAGAATCATAGGATCTGGATTCTAGTACTGACTTTGTCATTAACTTAGAGTATGATCTCAAGAGGTATGACTTACCCTTTCTAGACCACAGTTAGAAGTAAGAGGTAGGAAAAGGGGAGAAGGAATTCTATTACTCTATCTTCCTCTTGATTTTATTGGAAAGGAAAGAACTAAAATAAACTATTTCACTATCCAGCTGCCAAACTGGCCTAATTCCCCACAGTGAGATCTCCAGGCCTGGACTTATATTGCTACAGCACTGACATAGAAGACACACTGGGCTTTCTACTTCAGTCTAATGCTCTCCCAAATGAGCTATTTCCGCTTCTGGGCTTTCTACTTCTTTGCTCCTTTCCTCCTGCTACTGTGGGGAGAAGATAAGATTCATAGGCCATCAAACTTGTATTTACCTAATAAAAGGTTCAAACTGAAGAGAAGGGCAACATATGAGTTATCACAAGTCTTGACTTAAAGATTCCTAATGATACTGCTAAACAGTATTTATTCACATTCATTCAATCAAATTCAATCAATTTGCTCATCCCAAAGGCCCATATATATTTCCACTTTAACATCTAACAGACATCACTAACTTAACATGGCTGCAACAGAACTCTTGACCTTTGCCTCCAAATATTCCTCCCCCATGCCTCTTTGCCTCCAAATATTCCTCCCCCATGCCTTCCCCATCTTAGTATATGGCCCATTTATCTAACCACTTGCTTTGCAATGATGACCTAGCTGTCATGCTTGAGTCCTCCTCTGCCCCTATACAACAGCAAGTCCTGCTGGCTCTACCTTCAAAATACACTGGGGACAGACCACCATTTCTCATCACTGTCATGTCTTCCCCCTACTTTAAACCACCTTTATCTTTTGCCTAAAGCAGCCTCTCAATTGGTCTTCTTGCCTCCTCTCTTTACCCTGCAGTTGGAATGACTACTTAAACACAGATCAGGTTAAGTCCACTTGGTTCTGAGCAACAATTCATTTCAAATTCCTCACTATGGCCTATAATGCCTCATATAACCTGAACCCAACCTATCCCTATCTCTTCTCTACTTCTTCATTTTGCCTAGTCAGCTCCAAACACCCTATTGTTCCTTAAACTCTAGGGCTTTTACACCTGATGAAGTATCTGTTCCAATTTCACCTCTTCTGAAAGGCTTCACTAACCATCCTTTCTATCATAGTCACACAGACCACTCATCTACCTTCCATTGTTATTCTTTTATTTATTATTTATTTATTGATATAGAGTTTCACTCTGTCACCCCCGTAGACAGCCTTGGTGTCATAGCTCACAGCAACCTCAGACTCTAGGGCTCAAGTGATTCTCGTCTTAGCCTCCTGAGTAGCTGAGATGACAGGTGCCTGCCACAATGCCCAGCTATTTTTTAGAGACAGGGTCTTCTCACTCTAGCTTAGGCTGGTCTCAAACTCGTGAGCTTAGGCAATCCACTTGCTTTGGCCTTCCAGAGTGCTAGGATTACAGTTGTGAGCCACTGCACTTCCATGGCTACTCAATTCTTATTCTTTCACTCTGCTTTATTTTCTTCAGGGTACTTATCAACATCCAAAATTGTATGTATAATTTCTACCTCTACCCCTCACCCTGCAGTCTCTACTAAAATACAAGCTCTACAATTAGAACAACTTCCTCTTATCTTTCATCATCCTATCCCCAGCTTCAGTAACAACACCTGGCACAGTATACACAGTTGTAAAATGAATGAATTTTTCTAGTCTCTATTATGTGCCAAATCTTGCACTAGGTGCTATAGATACTTCTAGCTGTTGTCATGTCTCCTTCCTTTTGCAACTGAACATTTGGGTAACATCCCCAATTTCTCATGTTCATTCAGTATTTAATACATGGCAATCTGGGCTCTAGCCCACTCCTTTGAAACTATTCATTTAAGGGCTCAGCACCTGTGGCTCAATTGGCTAAGGCACCAGCCACGTACACTTGAGCTGGCGGGTTCGAATCCAAACCTGGCCGCCAAACAACAATGATGGCTGCAACCAAAAAATGGCTGGGCATTGTGGCAGGCGCCTGTAGTCCCAGCTACTTGGGAGGCAGAGGCAGGAGACTCGCTTGAGCCCAGGAATTGGAGGTTGTTGTGAGCTGTGATGCCGCAGCACTCTATCCGGGGTGATAGCTTGAGGCGCTGTCTCAAAAAAAAAAAAAACAAAAAAAAAAAAAACTATTCATTTAAGTTTCCACAACTTTCTCTACTCCAATGGCTCAAGCCAATGAACACCTCATACCTTATCTTCTTGACCTTTCTGCAGCAATATCAACCATATCCTCCTTCAGGAAAATCACTTTCCTAAATTTTAATACCATCTCCTGGTCCTTCTACTTTTCTGGCTGTTGCCATGCAACTAGTCTCCTGCTCCCTCAATGCCACGTGTTCCCTCAGGTTTAATGTTCAGAGTCTTCTCAGTCCATATGTTCTCACCACAGCTGAGCAGTTACTCTACTACTGTGGATCTTAGCCTAGACCTTAGGTTCACATGTTTGACTCCCCCTGGACATCTTTACCTGAATGTCCCTCAGGCACCTCAAACCCAACATGCTAAAAACCAAAGTCACTTTTTTTCCCCCTGCCTCCTGCACTCACCCTCAAAGCATGCTTCCCTGTCCTCTAAAAATGTCTTGATGAATGCCCACTAATCAAGCCAGAAACCTGAGTATTCGTACACTTTTCATTCTTCTAAAATCCCTAAGCCTAATCAATCACCAAATATGTCTTCTATTTGTCCCTGTAACTACAGCAATTACCTTATCTTGTGGTAACTTATCTGTGCCTCTCCTGCTTTCCTCTCTGTAAATCCATATTCAAGAACATATTTTTCCAAAACACAAACATCAGATGTTACTCCTTGGCTTAAAACATTCTAAAAACTCGCTCCCTACTGCCCTATCCTCTTGACAAAGTTCATTTCCTGGCATCAGCCCCTTTCTTTCTGCCCAAGTAACGCTACACCCTCCCCTACACCATAAGCCTAGCAATCCATCAACTACTATTCTTTTTGAGATGCCTTCCTAAATTCATCCATGACACTATGGTGCTTCCCATATCTGTGCTTCCACTATATTTTGTAAGTACAAATTTATAATAATTCTTACTATACTGTATTATAATCACCTGTTTCATCTTAGAGGGCTGGAACTCCTCTTTGTTTTTTGTCCCCAGTGCCCAGTGTAACTCTACATAAAGTATTTAGTACATATTGATTAATGAATGGATGAAAGCAGAGGTCAGCAAAACTGCAGCCCATGGACTAAATCTGGCCTACCATCTTGAACACCCTGCTCCGAATGGGTTTTACATTTTTAAATGATTGAAAAAGAAAACTGTAAAAAGGATAATATTTGGTGGTGCCTGAAAATTATGAGAAATTCAAATTTCAGTGCCCATAAAGATCACAGCCATGTTCATTCATTTATGTATTGTCTTATGCTTGCTTTCATACTACAACAGCAAAGTGGAATAATTGCCATCAAAACCCTATGGACCACAAAGCCACATTTGCTATCTAGCCTCATACAAAAAAAAGTCTGATAACCTCTCAATTAAATATGAATAAACACTCGGGCGGCACCTGTGGCTCAACGAGTAAGGTGCTGGCCCCATATGCCGGAGGTGGCGGGTTTAAACCTGGCCCTGGCCAAAAACTGCAAACTGTATGTATGAATAAACATGGACTTTGCTTTCTGACAGAATCTGATTCAAAATCCTGGCTTTAAGCACTTACTATCTGAGTGACCTGGGAAAAATAACCTGTCTAAGACTCAACTTCCTAATCTGTAAAATGGAATAACATAGCTTATGGGATTGTTGTGAAATTTTAATAAGCCTTTTAATTGAGGTCCCGCCTCTAGGAACCAGTCTTAAAGTCCCTCGTACAGAATATAAGCTTAATGTTGAGAACTCAGGCCTGCATTTGAATTCCAGCTCTATCACATCTTTTGTCGCCTTGAGCAAGGTACTTACCTTCTCAGTACATTAATGTCCTTATCTATAAAACTAGGAAAATAATATATATCTCATAGGACTGTTGTGAGATTTAATGAGTTGGTACATGTGAAATGCTGAGAGCAATGCCTGGCACACAGTAAGCCTTCAATAAATACTACTAGTAACATTATCAGATGCTTGGTTAATATTAGTTTCTCTCCCCTCCCACCCCCTTTCCCAAGCAGCCTACATTTAAAGGAGATAGGCAAGTAAGTCAATACTTGCATGACAAGTGCTAATACAGAAGATGGCTTCTAAGTCAATACACAATCACAGTCATCCTCTTAGCTCTCTGATTGCACCTATCTTGAACTCCTCCTCCTCTGTCCCTTGCTCTTAAATATGACCTCACTTCTCCCTTCTCTATGTTTTCTTCCTTAGAAATCTAGCCAATCCCCAGGTTTCAATGTAGAGGCCTATACAATTCTTTTTTTTTTTTTGCAGTTTTTGGCCAGGGCTGGGTTTGAACCTGCCACCCTCAGCATATGGGGCCAGTGCCCTACTCCTTGAGCCATAGGTGCTGCCCTAGAGGGCTATACAATTCTTATTTCTAGCCCGGATTTCTCTTCCCCGATTTCCAGTGTAGTATTTCCTAACTTTTTTTTTTTGAGACAGAGTCTCACTATGTCACCCTCAGTAGAGTGCTATTATGTCACAGCTCACAGCAACTTCAAACTCTTGGGCTTAAGTGATTCTCTGCGTCAGCCTCCCAAGTAGGTAGGACTACAGGCGTCCACCACAACACCCAGCTATTTGTTGTTGTTGTAGCTGTCATTGTTGTTTGGCAGGCCCAGGCCAGTTTCGAACCTGTAGACCCAGTGTATGTGGCTGGTGCCCCAGTCACTGAGCTACAGGTGCCCTGAGCCATTTTTTTTTTTGGAGGCAGAGTCTCACTTTGTCACCCTCAGTAGAGTGCTATGTCGTCATAGTTCATAGCAACTTCAACTCTTAGGCTCAAGTGGACCTCTTACATCAGTCCCCCAGTAGCTGGGACTACTGGCGCCCACCACTATGCCTGGCTATTTTTTAGAGGCAGGGTCTTGCTCTTCCTCAGGCTGGCCTCAAACTCCTAAGTTCAGGCAATCCATTTGTTCTGGCCTCTCAGAGTGCTAGGATTACAGGCTTGAGCCACTGCGCCCAACCTGTATTTCCCAACTTCTGATTTCTATCTAATGGCCTACCATCCCCTTAATTCAAAATGCCAAAAGCTGAAAATCATTCTTTTTCTTGTCTCTCCCTCCTGTCTTCCCAATTTACTAGAAGAACCTGCTATTCTTCTAGCAGTCTAGCTGGTTGTCCTACATTTACTTTATTCCTTGCTCTCTGACAATAAGAGTTTATCTCAAGTCATCTTTTTCCTTTCTGTTCTTACTGCCATTGACTAATTCAGACCCTTTTCATTTCAAGCTCATTCCAGCAGAAAGCCTCTAACAGATTTCCCCGCTATAGGCACCAATCTCTCTCTCATTAACTACCACACCAGTCTAAAATAGAACATTTGTTCTTGTTCTCTTTCTCTGCTTAAAAGTTTTGGTGTACTATCCCCCACCATCCCATAATCAGCATAAACAAAAGACAAGATTGACCTTCATGTGACAATCAAAACCTTCACTTATTTACCTTGCTCCAACTCCCATGATAAAAATGCCATCACCTTATGTTCATGCAGTGTTTTATCTAGTTTGGAAAACCTTACATGCACTGGCATTTCATCTCTACAACCACCCTTGGAGAGAAGCCAAATAAGCATGAGTGTCCCTCTTTTACACGAGAAAACAGACTTCTAGCACTGAACCGGAAGTCAGAACAAATGGCTCTTTGTCCCACTTCCCCCTTGGAGCCTTAGGTAAGTCAATCAATCTTTCTAATATACCTCACTCCCCCCACTTAGACTGGAACTTTCTAGTCCAGAAACTCTGGTCTCTTCACTGTTGTCCCACCCACCTCTCTGCAACACAACCCATGTTTTCTTAGTCTGCACTTTATTACTAGCATTCTCTCCCTTAGTAAACACCCCTTCCCAACTATTCCTATGAAAATACAGTACTTCTTCACATCCTGAGTTTAAATGCCAACTTTTTTTTTTTTTTTTGTAGAGACAGAGTCTCACTTTATCGCCCTCGGCACAGTGCCGTGGCATCACACAGCTCACAGCAATCTCCAACTCCTGGGCTTAGGGGATTCTCTTGCCTCAGCCTCCCAAGTAGCTGGGACTACAGACACAATGCCTGGCTATTTTTTTGTTTTGCAGTTCCGCCAGGGACGGCGCCCTACTCGCTGAGCCACAGGCGCCGCCCTAAATGCCAACTATTTAGAAATCCTTTCTCTCATGCACAAATAACACCCTGTTCCACTTGCCAACATTATAGAATCTGTAGTAAATGATTTGACACCTTTTACTGCCCCAGTCGTATTACAGCTATCTTACATACTTAGACCTTACTGCTTCAGTCATATCATATACCCATCCAAGAGGAAAAAGTCTGTTTTCTATATACCCCACAGCACCTTTCATAATACCTTGCTGTTAAGAACTCAAAGGTTTGGATTAAACAGCCTAGGCCAGGCTCGGCGCCTGTGGCTCAATGGGCTAAGGCACCAGCCATGTACACCTGAGCTGGCGAGTTCAAATCCAGCCCGGGCCGCCAAACAACAATGACGGCTGCAACCAAAAAATGGCCTGGCGTTGTGGCGAGCACCTGTAGTCCCAGCTACTTGGGAGGCGGAGGTAGGAGACTCGTTGGAGCCCAGGAATTGGAGATTGCTGTGAGTTGTGATGCCACAGCACTCTATCCAAGGTGACAGTTTGAGGCTCTGTCAAAAAAATAAAATAAATAAACAGCCTAGGCCAGTGTTTTTCAATAGCAGGTCACAACCCATGAGCAGAATATGAGATCAGGATAGACCAGTGGTTCTCAACCTGTGGATTGCGACCCACAGGGACTGTATCAAATGGTCGTGGCATTAGGAAGGTTGAGAACCACTGATCTAGATGGTCACAACCAGTGTTTTTTTTTAAGAGACAGAGTCTCACTTTGTCACCCTCAGTAGAGTGCTATGGCATCTCAGCTCACAGCAACCTCCAGCTCTTGGACTTAGGTGATTCTCTTGCCTCAGCCTCCCGAGGAGCTGGGACTACAGGTGCTCACCACAATGCCTGGCTATTTTTTTGTTGTTGCAGTTTGGCCAGGTCCAGGATCAAACCCGCCACCCTCGGTATATGGGGCCAGCACCCTACTCACTGAGCCACAGGCGCCGCCCACCAGTGTTGTTTTTAATGAAATAATTAGAAAGAGTATATTAAGGCCAGGTGCAGGGGTTCGTGATTATAATCCTAGCACTCTAGGAGGCTGAGGTGGGAAGACTGCTTGTGGTCAGGTGTTTGAGACCAACTTGAGCAAGAGCAAAACCTGGCGCCTGTAGTTCAGTGGGTAGGGCGCCAGCTTTGAACCCGGCCCTGGTCAAACTGCAACAAAAAATTGCTGGGCTTTGTGACGAGTGCCTTTAGTGCCAGCTACTCGGGAGGCTGAGGCAAGAGAACCGCCTAAGCCCAGGAGTTGGAGGTTGCTGTGAACTGTGATGCCACAGCACACTACCAAGGGCAACAAACTGAGACTCTGTCTCAAAAAAAAAAAAAAAAAGAAAAAATTAGTTGGGTGTGGTGTTGGGCACCTGTAGTCCCAGCTACTTGGGAGGCTGAGGCCAAAGAATCACTAGTGCCCAGGAGTTTGAGGTTGCAGTGGACTATGATGATGCCACTGCACTCTACCCAGGGTGACACAGCAAGACAGAAAAGAAAATAGCCCTGCATTGTGGTGTACACTTGTAGTCTCAATTATGTAGAAGGCTGAAGGCAAGAAGATTCCTTGAATCCAGGAGTTTGAGGTTCCTGTGAACTAGGCTGACTCCACAGCGCTATAAGCCTGGGTCAACAGAGTAGAACTTTCTTTCGGAAAAGAAAGGAAAGAGGAAGAGGGAGGGAAGAGGAGGAGGGAAGCAAGGAAAGAAGAAAGGAAGGAAGGGAGGGAGGGAGGGAGAAAAAGAAGAAAGGGCCAGGCACAGTGGCTCACACCTATAATCCCAGCACCCTGGGAGGCCAAGGCCAGGAGTTCAAGACCAGCCTGAGCAAGAGCAAGACCCCAGTCTCTAAAAAATAGCCAGGTGTTGTGGCAGGTGCCTGTACTACCAGCTGCTTGGAAGCCTGAAGCAAGAGGATGACGTGAGCCCAAGAGCTTGAGGCTGGTGTGAGATATGAGACAGTAGCACTCTACCAGAGGTGACAAAATGAGACTGTCTCACAAACAAAAAGAAAAAGAAAATCTAAAAAAAAGTAAAGATAAGTACTATTTTGCAAAACTCTTATTTCATTACACACGTGACAATTAGAATATAAAATACTATGTGTTATATATTTTTTAAAAGTTTTTAAAGTGCTAAAGATGACCCAATTTCTAGGCTCAAGGGCTTTTCATTCAAACCTGGGACATTTGCTCTCTACCAAACCTTATACCTTCTAGAAAACATCAGCTACATAGAGTACATACATACATGGGGGTAGAGGAAGACAAAGCTTAAAGAGTGAGGGAAGTTTATAAAGAAATGCTTCTTAGAGATGTTTGGAACACGTTACTTTCTAGCTTCTGCCATCTGTTTAGTCAAACAGACTGCTATAGAAGCAGGGCTTCTCGGTGTTTCCCAAAGCACTCACAATTCAAGAGTTCTCATTGCTGCCTACACGATGATGGTACGCAGGACCTGGTGCTGACTATACCAACTTCATTTCCCTTTCCACCTCAGTAACTATCCAGCAGTCACAGGACTTCTCTGCTATTCCAAATTTCAGGACCTCTGCACTTGCTTTATCTTTAGCCCTAGCCTTTCTCCTGTAAATTATCTCTCACTTAATTCAGATTTTCTTAGTGTGTCCTATCTTCAGATAGGCCCTTCCAGACCATCCTATCTAAAATAGCTCCTCCACACTATACACTGCCAAAGTGGGTTAAATATAATTTTCAGGTAAAAAATGTAAAATCTAGGTTCTTATGAAACTGAAGCAGAAATGAACATTATGAATGGCCCAATAAGCAGAAGGCAATACTGTATCACAATGTACCTACAAAAAGAGGCAGATGAACTAGCAGACACTCAATATACAAGTCTAAAGAAATTTCTCAGCTAAGATCAGGGGTTTTTTTTGAGACAGAGCCTCAAGCTGTCCCCCTGGATAGAGTGCTGTGGCATCACAGCTCACAGCAACCTCCAATTCCTGAGCTCAAGCGAGTCTCCTGCCTCCGCCTCCCAAGTAGCTGGGACTACAGGCGCCTGCCACAACGCCAGGCCATTTTTTGGTTGCAGCCGTCATTGTTGTTTGGCAGGCCCGGGCTGGATTCGAACCCGCCAGCTCAGGTATATGTGGCTGGCGCCTTAGCCCGCTGAGCCACAGGCGCCGAGCCAAGATCAGGTATTTTTAACAAAAATTTAGCATCTAAACTAAAATATATTCAATGCAAAATTTAAGACTTAAGAGTTGGTAAGAAAGCTGAGCATGGTGGCTCATATCTGTAATCCTAGCACTCTAGGAGGCTGAGATGCTGGATTGCTTGAGCTTAAGAGCTGAGAACATCCTGAGCAAGAGCAGGTCACTGTCTCTACTAAAAAAATTAAAAAAACCTAGGAAGGTGACGTGGCCAACACCTATAGCCCCAGCTACTCAGGAAGCTAAGGCAAGGGGGTCACCTGAGCCCAAGAGTCAGAGGTTGCTTTGAGGTAGGATGACAACATGGCACTTAATCCAGGGTAACAGAATAAGACTGTTTCAAAAAAAAAAAAAAAAAAAAAAGCAGCGCCTGTGGCTCAAAGGAATTGCCGCTGGCCCCGTATACCGGAGATGGCGGGTTCAAATCCAGCCCCGGCCAAAAAAAAAAAAAAAAAAAAAAAAAAGACTCGATTAAAAAAACTAAGAAGTGGCTGGGTGCCTGTGACTCAAGTGGCTAAGGCACCAGCCACGTACACCTCAGCTGGCCGGTTCAAATCCAGCCTGGGCCCACCAAACAACAATGATGGCTGCAACCAAAAAATGGCCGGGCATTGTGGCAGGCGCCTGTAGTCCCAGCTACTTGGGAGGCAGAGGCATGAGAATCGCTGGAGTCCAGGAGTTGGAGGTTGTGAGCTGTGATGCCACGGCACTCTACCCAGGGCAACAACTTGAGGCTCTGTCTCAAAAAAAAAAACCCCAAAACAATAAAAAAAAGAACTAAAAAGTATCTCATTACTAATTCTTATATTATTTACATGTCAAAATGCTATTCTGAATATACTGGATAGTTATTAAATTATTTAAATGTGACCCTTTTAATTTTTTTTAATATGGTTACCAGAGAATTTAAAATTATATGTGACTTACATTAAATTTCTATTGGATAGCAATGGTCTACCTCACTTCTGCATGTAGATTTGCTGTCTCCTTTTCTGTTGAGTCAGTTTTAAAAAGCTTGTAAGAAATGACCCAGAGCAATGAAGGAACATGAAGACATAGTATGTCTGACAGGGAGTAAAAATCCCTGATCCTGGTCTAATACAGGAATACCTATATTTCTCATCCACTGTCACTTAAGGTTCGTTTTTGAGACTAGAGTCTCCCTCTGTTGCCCAGGCTGGAGTGTCAAGCTCATAGCAACCACAAGCTCATGGGCCTGATCAAGCGATCTTCCTACCTCAGCCTCCAGAGTAGTTGGGACTACAGGTGCTGGCCATGACACCCTGCTAATTTTTTTGTTTTCTATTTTTCAGAGACGGGGGTCTCACTCTTGCTCAGGCTGGTCTTAAACGCCAGAGTTCAAGGAATTCATCCACTTTGGCCTCCCAGAGTGCTAGGATTATGGCCTGTGTCACTCGAAGTTCTAATCACCCTATGTGCTAGGGAAAGGAAGATTAGTTCCACCTCTGCAACCAACATCTATATCCCTATCTATAGCCATAAAAACACACTGCACAGTTGCATTCATTTCAAATTGCAATTAGCTATTTCAGTGTCAGTAAGGCTGAATGTTAAGATCTTTGAATATAAAAACTACCTGGTTCCCATCCATTTTCCAATCAACCTCAGCTCCCAGCATGTATTTCATTCTTACAGAAAAGAATGGACACATCTGTAACAACTCCTTTATATAATCCTTGGCTGTTCTACATCAATGTCCTTAACTCCTAATTTAGAAAGCTTCTCACTTGCCTTCACTGCCAAGCCTCTACAGCCATTGAGGATAGCAAAGAAGAAGACTAGTACACCAAGAATAAATTATTCTCAAGGGGTGGGGAACCTGTGGCCTTTGGGCCACATGTGGTCTTCTGGATCCTTGAGTGTGGCCTTTTGACAGAATCAAAATCTTACAGAACAAATTCCTTTATTAAAAGGATTTGTTCTGTGAAGTTTGGATTCTGTGGAGAACCCGCACTTGGGGCTCTGGAGGGCCACATGTGGTCTTGAGGCGGCAGGCTCCCCACTGAAAGACAATATTGTTAAGGAAAGAAATGTGCTGCTGGGCAGAATTAGAAGTATTGGGAAACATAAATGAAAATATGCTTTAAAAGGACAGAGTAAACAAATATTGCCAAAACTTTAAGATATTTACATGATTTAATTATCCTGTCATAAAACATAAGCTTCAAAGACTAATTCCAGCACACTGGAAAACAGCCACAGCCTGTGCATCAGGAAAGCATTTAATTTCCAAACATAGATTCAAATCCACTGAGTAACATCATCTTCCAGCAAGGGGTCAACAACTTGAGGTTTGTGCTAGAGAGGACTTTGAGTGACACTAGAGTTCAAAGTCCATCAATGTTCAGTGAACGAATGAATGGTTGAATGAACCAGAAAACTCACACACAATATGCAGAATCCACGGCTAGTTAAACTGAAATGAGAGGCTCAGCGCCCGTAGCACAGTAGTTACAGAGTTGGCCACATACGCCAAGGCTGGCGGGTTCGAACCCAGCCCGGGCCAGCTAAACAATGACACTGCAACAAAAAAAATGGCCAGGTGTTGTGGTGGGCACCTGTAGTCCCAGGTACTTAGGAGGCTGAGGCAAGAGAATCCTCCAAGAGTTGGAGCTTGCTGGGACACCATGGCAGTCTACCAAGGGCGGTATAGTGAGACTTCGTCTCAAAAAAAAAAAAAAATTCTGAAACCAGAGCCAGAGATAGAACAAAGCAGTAAGTACCCTGAGTATCCTCCCAGGTCACTCTGCCAGGAGTCAGCTCCTCTCAATTATTTTTGCCCTGTGTATTACAGGCAGTCCCCGGGTTTGAAAGAGACAGGTTCTGTAAGATTGTTAAATTGAATTTGCATGTAAGTTGGAATAGGTATGTTTATCTATTACCTATAATAGCCTCCATTCATGAGTACAAGTCGAATGTTAGTTGGATGTTTGTAACTTGGGGGCTACCTGTATAGTTTATCATCCCCTCTTACTGCTGTGAAGGTTCCACGTTCTCTTTCCCACAATTCCCATTCCTCCAGCTTCCCCAGATAAAAACAGAGACCGTTTTCCACTCTCACCAGTTTTTAGACAAGTAGTAACATACCTGACAATCACTCACAATGTTCATCCAGCTTCTCATAACCCAGACTATGCTTTAAGGTACAAAGGTTGGCATACCACTACATCTGCCTCTCAGCTAGTTTGTGGAGGAGGCAGACAGGTAAAGAATTACAGCATAAAAAAAATGCCTGGAGAATAAGGCAGGAGTGCCACTGTAAAGACCCTTAACTTTGTTGAGTAGGGAGGGTGACAGTCTTAAAGGAACAATAAAAGTTAAGTCATAACCAAAAAGTAAATTATAGTCAAATACACCTGTGATTATTCTAACAGTCAACTAATCAACATAGTACTCTTAAAAAGCGAATCTCCTAACGAAAATCCTCTTACTATAGAAAAAGTTGGTTGAAGTTCATAACATTGGTACTGACTACCAGTATGAGAGAAAAAACCCACACAATTTGACAGGAGAAAATATGCACTTAATTAATCATGATATCAAGAGGCTTCACCCACTTACTGTTCTGGTCCCTCCTAGCTGAAGGTGACACAAATGACCTACTCTTGTGATTTCAGTTGTTGTTTTCTAGCAGCAATAATGGATTTATAAGGATATATCCATACTTTCTTCCCAATACCCCTTGTGGCCACGGGCAAAGTTTGCTGGACTGCTGGCTGGCACTATGGCTATAGAAGAGACATGACTAAATTAGCAGTTTTATATGAAGTAGAAGGACCCACAACTTTGCTTTGCTACAATTCAGAGACAACAACTAAAAACAATTCAATTCAATTAGGCAGTAACCATGATTACCAAATACGAAATGGCACTGTAGAAGGTGCCTAAGAAGGCAATTCATCTCCTGCAAATTTTGCTGGACACCGATTTCACCTCCTGATACTCAACTCTTAGGACACCCCATCAGGCATGAAAGCTGGTTTTCTGTTTCTAACACCCTGTAGTTACAGATCATTTCCAAGCTTTATACCTACCTTGCCTGTCTTTCTTCTGCCAACACCCACCTGGCCTCTTTCCTTACTGTCCCAAGAATACCCTTTCTCTGACCACTCACTTCCTTCCCAAGTAATCTAGGTAATAATGCTTCCTTAGGAAACTGTCTGCCTTATCCCTGATCTCTAACATGAATCAGGACATGTCTTACACATCAAAACTGCCTGATCTGTATGCCTTTTAAGGGCTCTTTCCTCCATTTTAATAAGTAACTTCGGTGACAAAAAAAAAAAAAATTTATACCCTATCATTTTAAGAAAATGGAACCACTAGCTCGGCGCCTGTGGCTCAACAGGCTAAGGCGCGAGCCACATACACCTGAGCTGGTGGGTTTGAATCCAACCCCGGGCCTGCCAAACAACAATGATGGCTGCAACCAAAAAATGGCCAGGCGTTGTGGTGGGCGCCTGTAGTCCCAGCTATTTGGGAGGTGGAGGCAGGAGACTCGTTTGAGCCCGGGAATTGGAGGTTGCTATGAGCTGTGATGCCACGGCACTCTACCCAGGATGACAGCTTGAGGCTCTGTCTCAAAAAAAAGAGTGCATCTGGGGTGGTGCCTGTGGCTCAAAGGAGTAGGATGCTGGCCCCATATGCCAGAGGTGGTGGGTTAAAACCCAGCCGCCAAAAAATTCAAAAATAAATAAATAAATAAATAAATAAATAAATAAAATAAAAACTTAAAAAAAAAAAAAGTGCATCTGGGTGGTGGCTGTGACTCAAGTAGTAGGGCGCTGGCCCCATGTACTGGGGGTGGCGGGTTTGAGCCTGGCCCTGGCCAAAACTGCAAAAAAAAACTGCATCTGTCACAGCTACTGAACTGGTACGATACAGCATCATTAACTAAAGCCCACACTTCATTCAGATTTTTTTAATATTTTTCCCCTAACATCCTTTTTCTGCCCCAAGATCCCATCCAGAATCCCATATGACATTCAGTCATCACATCTGTTCAACCTCCTGTGAACTGTAACTGTTTCTCCAACCTTTTTTTTTTTTTGCGACAGTCTAACTATGTCACCCTCGGTAGAGTGCTGTGGCGTCACAGCTCACAGCAACCTCAAACTCTTGGACTTAAGCGATACTCTTGTCTCAGCCTCCAGAGTAGCTGTGCCTGCCACAACACCCGGCTATTTTTTTGTTGTGGTTGTCATTGTTTAGCAGGCTCGGGCTGGTTTCAAACCCTAGTGTGTGTGGCCAGCACCCTAACCACTGAGCTATGGGTGCCAAGCCTGTTTTTGCTTTTGATGACCTCGGCAGTTTTGAGGACTAGTAAGGATTTAGTGCAGAATGCCCCTCAGTTGAGATTTGTCCACTGTGTTTCTCCCGAGTAGACTGGGGTGATATATTTTGGGAGGAAGACCACAGAGGTGGCTCATGCCTATAATCCTAGTACTCTGGAAGGTCAAGGAGGTGGATTCCCTGAACTCACAGGTTTGAGACCAGTCTGAACAAGAGCGAGACCTCCTGTCTCTAAAAATAGGAGGGTGCCTGTAGTCCCAGCTACTCAGGAGGCTGAGACAAGAGAATCGCTTGAGTCCGAGAGTTTGAGGTTGGTGTGAGCTATGACACCAGGGCACTTTACCGAGGGTGACAAAACAAACAAAAATTACCCACAGAGGTAAAGCACTATTTATACCACTTCAAGCCAAAGGTGCACAGGATCAAACACAGCTGAGCTGACTTTGGTCACCTGGATGATGCATGTTTGATGGTCTTTCCTCCTCTTGTCCTTTTTGGCAGGAAGTTGCTGTCTGCAGTCCACACATCAGGGGTGAGGGGCTGTAGTTCACCTCCTTCGGGACAAGAGTATCTACAAAATTAGGCATTGTGCAGGAGACACTTCTTTCCCCATTTATCTTTTACGTTTTTCTTTACTTGCCACTATACAAACAAATTTATTCAACTAATAATATGGACTGGGGGATAGTAACTTTCTACTTTGGGTTATGATCCAGTATGATTTTCTTTTTTCTTTCTTTTTTTTTTTTTGGAGACAGAGTCTCAAGCTGTTGCCCTGGGTAGAGTGCTGTGGCGTCACAGCTCACAGCAACGTCAAACACTTGGGCTTAAGCAATCCTCTTGCTTCAGCCTCCCAAGTAGCTGGGACTACACGTGCCCGCCACAACACCTGGCTATTTTTTGTTAACAGTTGTTTAACCAGTCTGGGCCAGGTTTAAACCCGCCACCCTGGTATATGTGGCTGGTGCCATAACTACTGTGCTACAGGCACCAAGCCGACCACCAGCTTCTTTAATGCCAGCAAGGGGGAGGAAGTTTTTGGAGCTTATCTGCTAGCAAGATGCAATGTTATATAATGTAAAGTAATCTTGGGTCTAACAGCTCATCCTTGGCCATGTTCCATTGGTTGGAAGCTAGTCATAGGTCCTGCTCACACTCCAAGAAAGGGGATTGGACAAAGGTAGGGATAGCAGAGTGTGGGTATCCTTAGCAATCACTGTAAAGTCTGTCTGGATCACTCCTTCCAGTTCCTTTTCCTCCCACTGTTCACCATCACGTGTACCAAGCTCTTTAAAAAGTTTCTTTTATTTAATTTTCTCAACATCATTTTCAAGTAGGTGTTATTCTCCTCATTTCACAGATGTGGAAATTGAGGTCGGGCAAAGATCAGTAGCCCAATATCGCATGTCTAGTCTGTGTGGAGATTCTAAGCTGGGTCATCCTGCTTTGGAAGCTTCTTGTCTTCACTCTGCTGTGTTATATCACTTTTCACTCTAGAGACAATTAATCTAGTCCAGGACTTTGCCCCCCTTTATTTTAGGTTAGTAGCCATTTACTGAACACCAACTGTGTGCAGCATTGCACTCCTCAGTAGGAATCAAGAAAGAATTTGTAAAGCTCAGAGCCTTGGAAGAAGGGGTACCATTTTTTGGTAAGGTCTTAGAAGGTGTGATTTGCCCTGAGCTGGGTTTTGAAGTTCATATCAGCAGGGTCATATTACACATGCAGGCCCACTTTTACTGAGTCTTGGGGGCTGTGCAGAGTGTTTCCACTGGAAACCTTTCCATCTTTCAGCACAGGCAACAAGAGACAAAGTGTGGCTTATAAAATTCAAGTTGGGTATCAATATGAGATATGTTTGGAAACTGTGACATGATCCTGGATGGCACTTGGTAGCAGGTGCCTAGAAAGTTACATATAGAGGGATGAAGAAGTCTTGCTATCTGTGTCAGTGTGTATCGTGATAGATTAGTCATGTCGCCTTGAGCTCAGAAAAGCCAAAAGGTAGCATGTATGTTGTGAATTTACTAAACATAGTGCTATGAAAGTGTAAGCCAGCACAGTTTTTATCATTGCTCAGGAGGATGCTTTCCTGAATCTATTCAGGTGAGATGAATTTTCCTACACGTGGCACCCTTGGTTCTAAGGCGTGCTGATCTGCAGTTCCAAAGTCTGGTTAGTACCACCAGCCCAAACCGCATCTAAGGTCACCAGGTTGCTACCCTTAGACTGCCAGGAAAGGATCACTCTGGCCAAAGACTCCCCAAGCAAGGCCAGATGTCAGCATCTGATTCTCCTCCCAACTGTACCATGATTTGGCTCACTTCCTCTGTTCTGTGGATGTAGAATAAGAGACCCAGGAGATAGGGAGCAGAGAAGGAAACAAGCATCAAAGTCTCCTTCTGTGACTGCTTTCCTAGATTGTCTATCTGCTAATCCAGAGGATTTTGTCTTAGAATATTTGTGAATACAGGTCTTTTGCTGAGGGAGGGGGCAGTGGCATTTTCTGACCAGGTCAACAAACTGTTGATCATTTGTACTCTTTACTTCTGAAGTCCATACTTTTCCAGTGTTGCCTTTGATAGCTGAAGACTATGTCCCTGTGTTCAACCTCTTATTAGTATGATTATCTTCTTGAGTCATGAGCTGCCTAAAGTCAGCAGTTGCCTGCCAGCCTATCATGGTGCCATCTCCATGAATTATTAGAAAGGTTTACGAGGCCAGGATAAACAGCAAGAATCAAGAGAGAGAGACAGGCCTCCCTCCTTTGCTTACGTTATTGTCAGGGGAGGATGCCAGAAGAGGTTGGAGCAAGGGAAAGAGAGGGTGAGAAAGAAGGGCTAAAAGAAAGAGAAATAAGAGGAGAGGGAGGGAAAGGATGAAGAAAAGAGGATTGGAGGAAAAGAAGGAGCACAGAGAGAGAGGGAGGAAGATTTCCCCTTAGAAGTGGTATGAGTTGATGCTTATTTTCCACCATTTAAGTTGCCTCCAAGTGCAGCCGGGAAATTCACACAACATGTAGGCGTGTAGGACTATGCCTTCTTTCTGTTGATGACCTACTACCATTGTGTGACCTTGGGTAAGTCTTTTGCTGCTCTGGACAGCCCGTTTCTTCTCTTTCCATTGGCAGGACTGCCAACTACCAGGGATGATAAGTGCATAGATGCACAGGCCATTGGAATGCTATGAATCCTTTAATTGGAGGTATTTTGAAAAGTAATAAGCTTGATGCCACTTTTCTTATTTAAAAAGTGCATTCATGCTTTCTAATCACTAAATTGTCACCTTGTGTGCAGACAGCTTACTGCATTAGTGGGGCTAAGAAGGTCTTGAATGTGCCGGGATAAATAAATTATCATTGGTACTTAAGGATGCCAGTTTTAATCACGAGTGAGGACTTTGGGAGCAAATGCTTTTGTTTCTTTGATTGTTTTTGGTCTCTAGCCAAAGACCCCCTGCCCTGAGTTAATATATTCAGCTCTGAAGACCAGGCTCTTCCTTCTTACCAGCAGAATGGGAGCTGCTTTATGGCGATCATAAGAAAGTCTTGGGAATTTAAGTAAATAAATATTTAAATTATATAAAACTGGAAACAGTGTGGTCCGGTACTTTTTTATTTTTATTAAGCATTTATTTTGAGTTTGGATTAGTCATTGAATGCAGTTTCCTGGATACTCTTTAGGTCATAAGTGGGCTTCACTCTATAGGTTTATCCTGACTGCTGTAAAATGGCAGCTTTCAGCTTATAGGAGCCGTACTATTTGAATTCAAAGAGTACCTGACTGGGTTTAGGTGATGGACCATGAAAAGGAATTAGAAGAGTAATTAGAAAAAGCCCTTTGGTTTCATTATCCTGATGGCATATAAAGAATCTTTAAAATGTCCCAGATGACTTCTTAGGATCGCATCCTTCACTGTAATGAACACTAATGACCTAATGCTGCACCGGGTATTGATCAGAATCCAATGACTTATGACTTTGGTCATCATGAGTATCCAGTTGGATGATACCTTGATTGGCTTTGATTCTCCAAAGCCACATATTTATTTTCTCCAATGTTGAGTATCAAAATCCAAGGTCAGAGTTCATGCCTGCCACGATTTCCCACATCGGAAGGAGTGCCATTTGTCAACGGTCTTCTTTTCTTTTTCTGCTGTAGTATCTACAGCTGTATTTACACGTGGAAGGACAGCTGCCTGAAAATCGACAGCAGAGCTTGGATTCATTGAGAAGTTCGGAATACTCATCTCTTAGTTCCAATGACAAATATTTATTGAGTGGATCCTGTGTGCCAGACACTGTCCTAAGCTCTGAGGTTTTAGTAGGAAACAAAACAGATAAAAATCTCTGTTTTTATGGCATTTACATGCTGGTAATATATGGTGGCTAATCATATTTTCTGGTGAACTGAAGAACAAATATTTATGAATCATGCCATTCACTGGGCATTTTGTATGGGCTTTTCATGGCACCTCTTTTGGAAGTTAGGCTTTCTAAAATGCCTGTCCCAATATTCTTACATTAAATAGAGTTGGGAAAACTCAATTGGATCTCTGAAGATTAGGATTTTCCCAGATGGATAATAAACCTGAACATCTATTACTTTTGGCAGTTTCTAAAGAACATGCAGAGTAGGCTGAGTTTATATTAACCACGCCGTCCTGCAGTGGTTAGATTTTTAAATAATTTCCAACCTCTAGCCTGCTTTCTTAATTTTCACTTCTCTCTCAAGGTAGAAACACTAGAGAAAAAATAAACCCATTTTGGTTTTTTTTTTTTTTTTTTTTTTTGAGACAGAGCCTCAAGCTGTCCCCCTGGGTAGAGTGCTGTGGCATCACAGCTCACAGCAACCTCCTACTCCTGGGCTCAAGCGATTCTCCTGGCTCAGCCTCCCAAGTAGCTGGGACTACAGGCGCCCACCACAACGCCCGACCATTTTTTGGTTGTAGCCATCATTGTTGTTTGGCGGGCCCGGGCTGGATTTGAACCCGCCAGCTCAGGTGTACGTGGCTAGCGCCTTAGCCTGTTGAGCCACAGGTGCCAAGCCAATAAACCCATTTTGAAATAATGGTGAACTATATTTAGGCTGAGGTTTCTAACATTTTAGAGGCTTGGGACACTTTGATTTTATTATCCTTTTTGGATAGTTTTTCATGCCTTTGCTCTGCATGGAAATTTTGGGTATCATATCTATTAAAATCTATTTTCTTTTGCAAGCAGTTATTTAGCTCTAAGGATACCAATGTGAAAATAAGCTCTGCATGTCTGCCAAGCTCTTACAGCACGGTTGAGGGAGATAAGAAGAGGTATTACGTATCAGATGAGTAAGAACAAAATAGAGGCAGATACAGGATGCTGTGAAAACAGACATGTCGAGTGTGCTTTATCCCTCTGTAGCCTGGGGGGTATAGGTACCTGGGACTGGGGGGCAGCTTTAAGAGGAGGCATATCCTTAATTCTTTACTATGGAATTCTAACTGAATTTCTGAGTTTAACTAAGATGGAGAAGTCCAATAGAAAATTTTTATTTCATATATTTTACATAAATGATAAGAATATTTATTATTGGGTTAACGATACTAACATTTAGAAAGCTCCACGTGCTAGGTGCTGTGCTAAACAGTCTACTGGCACCGTGTCATTTAATTCTCATTGCGTCTCCTGTGAAGTTGGTAGTTGTAGCTCTGTTTTAAAGAGGAGGAAACTGTGGCCCAGACAGGTTGAGTGACATGGCTGAGATCACACAGCTAAGAAGCCACAGCTGGGATTCAAACTGGGGCATCCTTGCCGCCAAAGCCAGTGCTCTAACCTCTGTGCTTACTGCCTTTCTTGTGGTGCTGCATTCCCCAGTGCATCCTCTCCAGAGATATCTTGGATTGAGTCTTTCCATGACTGCTTTATACTTAGAACAATCAACATTCACCCTAAGAAGCTGGGTGGAATTCCTTCCTTGCATCAGTACTTGACTTCCTCTTAATTCAACGCTATCGCTTCCTATCAGCTCTCTAAGTAGCTAAGTGTTACTATGACTTGAAGTGTGTGTGTTCCTTGATCCGATTTGGACTTAACTATGTAGCCTCGGTCAAGCCATTTTAAAATCTCTCTGAGTTTCCTCATTTATCAGGACAGACAAAAGCAGTATTAATATTTCTGACTGAAGATGACATGAGATGCTTTCATCTGTGGCTTTTGTCCCCAGGAGCTGACTTGTAGCTGGACTGATCCACTCTTGAACTACTTCATCTTTTGTGGGGAGGTCATTAGTTGCATTTGCTTTTCTAAGCGCCTACAGCACAGTCACAGCTCACTCTGTTGCCCAGTCTCCAAGCATTTCCACAATCCCCCATCACTCTTAGACTGTCGTCAATGCAGTTGTCTCTGTTTCAGATGACGACCTTGCCCCAGCTGTCCCTGGAGGATGGCAGCTTGATGAGTAAGTCCTGAAGCTTGCTAGAAGTGTCTCAGCATTTCACATGCCTGCGTTGATTGGACAAACCCTAGTATGGGCCTTAGGACTTGGTTGGCCTCAACATTACTATTGAAAATGTCTCTCTGACTTGTGTTTCCTTTTTCAGCAAATGAAAAGATTGAAGACATCAATGGCTGTCCGAAGAACAGGTCGCAAATGGTAAGTGGTGCGTAGGTAGTGTTTGTGTTATGTTAGCAAGCCCTGCCTCTAAGTGATATTGACCCTCTTGAAAGCATTCACTCCAGAGGCTTTACTCCAGGGGGTTAGATTAATAAACTTATAGTCATTTCCAAGTAGCTATGCTCTGCTTCTGACATTTGTTGGCATTTATTAAAAATAGCTGTGTTTTTAAGTGGATTGTGAGACAGTGAAAAAATATTGTCCTTGCTCTCTTAGACACAAATTATACAGAAATGGTGCAAACATATACATGTTTAGAACTTGAACTGCTGTGACTTCCTCAAAGACCCACAGTAATATGTGTTCATGCATAGTGCTGGGGCATTGAGGGCGTGATGGTGTCTTACTAATGAGAAATTGCATCATGGGTCTGAGGGCCTTCAAAGGGTAGATGACATCTGGACCATTCTCGGTGTAACCTTGACAAGTGACACTCTCTATAGTGTAATGCATTTTAGCTCTATTATTACTGCTTTTAAAACAATGAAAAATTAATCATTTAAAGTCTGTTCTTTTCTTGTTGCATGTCCTATACCTCATCTTCAAATTAAACTCATGCTCATTGTTGAGTTCGGAAAAACATTGAATTGTTATACTCTGAGTGCTTAGCTTTTCACTTCACAACACTTTGCAAGCATGAATATTCACGTAAAGAATGTGTTGTTATAGTCTGTTAAGATGTTCCTGCTACCTGTTTAAGATTATTTCTGGAAGATAACTTCCAGAAATCTGAAAAAGGCATAATTTAATAGATCTCATTTCAAGAGCATACCAAAGTGATTGGCGTTCCTTGGGTTTATAGTTTAATTTTCTGAGTTGTTTTATCCCAGTAAGTTGAGCAGAGAGGCAGCCTTTTCACTCAACTCTTTTCCACACACAAAAAACAGTTTTATTCTGAAGAGGTTAGGAGGGGGTGTCATTTTTCCATTTACATTCTAAAACAAGTTTCTCTCTTTTTTTTAATTGTTTCACTGGAGGTTTTGTTTCTTTGCACTTGATCCAGAGACCAACCGCTCCTGACATAGGAAAGTCCCCAGGCAGACATCTCATGGCTGCTTTGACTTTGGGCAAAGCTTGGCTGCTATTTTTTGCTACAGCTACTGCAGCTGTCTAGTGTATTAATAATTGAGAAAATTTGGATGATAGAAGACTTAATTTTAGTGCAAGTATTTTACACATGCAGTTATATCTTCACATAAAAGAGATGCAGAATTTCCCTCTAGGATAGCTATCGAGTCAATTGCCTCAGCCCATTATAATGCATGCGTGAACTGTCATTCTAAGGCAGTCAAGCTTTTATTCTATTTGGTGCATTTGTATTTTCCGTAGTCTCTGTTAGAGATGTTGCATATTGCTAAAGCCCACTTTCAGGCTTATAAAATACAGGTTGAGTAGCTCTTATCCAAGATACTTGGACCAGAAATCTTTTGGGATTCAGATGTTTTTGGATTTGGGAATATTTATATTATTCTTACAGCATCCCTAATCCCGGAATCCAAAAATGTTCCAGTGACCATTTCCTTTGAGTGTCATGCTGGTGCTCAAAAAGTTTTAGATTTTGGAGTATTTTGGCTTTTAGATTTTCAGATTGGGGATGCTCAACCTGTAATATTGTTACCTCATATTCTTCTTTGCAAATTTTAGTTCTGTATGCAAACAAGTTATTTATAAATGTTATTATAGCACCAATACAATTTTGTGGTTTCTCTGTGACTTCCAGCTATATCATGCTACATTGTTTTGGGGATTTTTCTTTTTTGTGGACTGTTTTTTTAGAACGCACGAATATAAAATCCTGTAATTGTCTGTGATAATTAGTTCCAGCTTAGGGGCAGGGAGGCAGACACAGTCTTGTGGTAAAACTAGCAGAGAATAGTTCAGCATACAGGATATGAGTCCAGGAAAATGTAAGAATCTTCACCACAGTCATTCCATTCTGTAGGAAATGAGAGAGATGATGGTAAGGACAACAGGGACATTGTCCTTGCCCCTACATCACGAAACAGTGACAAAACATGAGGCAGAACTTCACTGCAGGCAGGAAGTCCTTATAGGACACACCTGTATGTGTGCACACTTGCAAATACAGGCTCAAAGCATTTTTGCTCATGAGAAGGGTAATTTGAGAATATGGCACAGGGTGTGGGCTACCATTTCTGGACTTTTTAGGTGGTTAGCCTCCAAATTAGGTTATATGTGGGATGGCCAATGATAAACATATGTTATTGTTATTTGCTAAATATTCCTGTTTGGAGGAGACCAAAGGGGAAGGTCAGTGGAGGGTGTGATTTTGGCAGAAGAAAAGAGGACACACATGAGATGAGAGTGTGGGAAGGGGATTTTATTGGGATTTTCTTTTAACTGTTACTCTCCCCAAAATAAGTGTGGAGTTAATGTGGTCACTGTCTAAGAAAACAGGTTGTATACCTTCAGGGCCTTTAATAATGGACTCAAAGGCAGTTCTGGTTCAGAGCAGATGTGGAGTGGAGTGGGTATGATTTCAGTTTTTTAGTGGCCAATTCACATCCTCAGCTAAAGGGTAGGTGGGAGCGTGAGCTCTGCAATAGGGATGTGCTCTGGAAGAGAAAACACTTTCTCCTCCCTCCCTTCGTGCCTCCTGACTCACCAGACCCCCAGGTGCCCTGTTCTGGGCTCCAAGTACCTCCACCAGGCTCTGCTTCAAGTTCTGCTTTCTTCCCAGGGAATGGGGAAGTGGAAACAGATACTATAGAATATGGGCTGGGGAATTCCAGGGCTGGCAGCACGTGAGCATAATGGTGTATACGCTTAGAGTGTCAATCAGCAAACAGTCACAGAGTGTCTACTAATGGCAGGCAGAGAGTGAGGGTAGGTGAGCACATGGGTGAACAAGATGTGATGAGTGGGCCGAGAGAGGAGAGAATGACTAGAACAGAACATGGCAGTTGCTTCAGTAGGTATCTGTGCATGGAGCAGTGGGGGCCCATTCCTCCCCACCCAGGGCAGGGGAGGTTAATTTCTAAGGGGTGAGCCTTGAAAGGTGAGAGTGGTAACTGCAAGGGATGATGAGCAGAAGAGGATTTCAAGCAGAGAGCCAGGCCTGACACCCATTTCTGGAGAATCTGTTTATCTGAGGTTGTCATGGATCCTGCAGAGGAAGGTTTTGCAAACGTATTCCTCAGTCATGCCGAATCGCCCCCAACTACTTCTGGTGAGCCTCTGCCAGCCAGCCTCTCTGCAGCATCAGCCCCATTCCCTGCTGTGCCCAGAGTGACAAGTATGGCATGGAAGAGCCCAGAGCACAGCAGACCCATAGGCATGGAGGTCCTTGCAGACCTGGGGCAAGCATTCTGAATTCTTCATCACTCCTTAGATTTCTGGATCTAGGGGAGTAAACCCCCAGCGCCTCAGAACACATTTTTTCTAAAGGAAAAAACTGCAGCCATTAACTATTGTGGATAGATGTTCAACCCTGGAATCTGGCACATGAAAGTGCTGCTAGTTGGAAATGGTGATATTTTTAATAACAGTGTGAACAAGTGTCTACATAGCACTTTAAGGTTTACATACTCTCATGCGCCTTTGGCCCTCCTGATTCTACTGTGGGCTGGGTGAGAAACCTGGGTCCAGTGCCCAGGACTCAGCCTTATTCCCTTCCATCTGCATCCATAACCCTGCATGTCCAGATCTTGGCTGGCATAAGATGGAACTGTGACTGTGACCCAAAGACAGAGACGCATGGCAGCTGCTTTCCTTTCCTAGAGCGAGCCCTGGCCTCTGCTTGTCGTTAAGGAGTCCTTTACCCTGTCTCAGTCTGACCTAGCTGCTTTTGGGGCCAAATCCTTGGAGATGGAACTTTAGAAATAACACCCCCACCCCAACCCCTCTCCCCCGACCAACTTTATCCCCTTGGCCTTTAAGTAAGTTTGTATGTGTGCGTCAGAGCTTGTTAAAATGTTTTGTCTGTTTAACATTGCCATGACAACCTAAGGGCATCTCTTTGACTTTCAAGTAGTGTGTTCAGCAGAGTTATGTATTAGTTTGGAAGGAAAAACATTGCTTGGAGCTCAGCCAGAAGTGCTGGGGCAGCCACTGCTTAGCTCCCTTAACTCACTGGCTCTCAGACATCGGAGGCATTGGCTCGCTCTGGAGCCTGGGAATAGCCAGCCGCAGGGGGGTGTTTCTTTTTTAATCATTATTATTTTAAGCAGCCTGGCTTTCTGTTGTTGATTAGGGGAGGCACAAAGTTAGCCAAGCCTGCTTGCCTTTTCAGCAATAAAGCAGCAGCCTAGGCCTGCTTCCCCCCACCCGGGGCTGGGCCTGCCAGGCTGGGTTTGCCCCCTACCTCCTCTGGGGGTCTTGGGGAGTCCTCTTGCTTTCCTCCCTTAATGCATCTCTGGACCCAGGGCCAGCCTGAGCCTGAGTGGGAGAACTAGCAGGGCCAGGCCTCAGCTCCTTCTCTTCCTCTGTGGCCTTGAGTTAATTATTTAACCTTCTGAAGCTTCAGATTTCTTGCTCTATAAAGCAGGATTAATAATAATACATACTTAATAAAGTTCTCATGAAGACTAATGAGGCAATTGAAATGATAATAATGGGTAATAATAATTAAAGTGGTAAAATATAAGCAGAGTTTATAGTGTTTGCCTCGTGCCAGGTGCGTTCTGAATGCTTTGCAAAGACAACGTTTTCTCATAGTTCATCCTCCCAACAGCATCTTTGATGCAGGTGAGCTTAACATTCTCCTGGTATATGATCAGTGCTCAATAAATGGCAGTTTCTGTGATGATGGTCGTTTGCGTTAGTGGTCAATCATATTCGAGGGGATGGTTGACACCCTTTGGAAAATCTGAGAAAAGCTGCCAGCTCTCTCATCCACAGAGTTCATGTTCCCCCAATGTTGCACACAGCCTGAGCAGATCATGGGCCCCAGGGGGCTCCAGAGACCCCAGAATTGGTACCCTTGTTGTATAGGGCACAGCTCTTCTTACCCTTACCCTGTCCTTTCAGGGGTGGCTCTATGGAAAATGGTAGCACCTGAGTTTCTAAGACAATGGTTTTCAAACTTCTTTGCCATAAGCAGAACCAACGCCCCCTCTCCCCCTTTTCCCTATTAAATTCCTTTGTGGAAACCTCTATGTGAAAGCCACTGGAACTGAGTAGCTGCTCTAAGCAGAGCCACCTTACCCACCACTGCAGAGGGCCATTGCCTGGGGAGACACACTGGCCCAGAGCCTAGGAGGGAATGTGGCAGTGCCATCCTTCCTTTATTTGGTCCTCCTCTGCCTCACTCCTCTGTACTAAGACGCTACAAGGTGTCACAGCTGAGAGCAGGCTCCCGAGGCCGACTGCTGTGACCCAGGGCATGCCCCTTAGGCTGTCAGGGCCCAGTTCCTGTAACAGCAGTAGTGACCCTCACAGAGTTGTCCAGGCTTCCATGAGATGATCTGCATGAAGTGCCGCCCACTGCTAGGTACAGGGCAGTGCTCGTAAATGATGGTTCTTGTGGTGGTGGTGATTTCTCAAGTATTGCCTCCAGCATGGCCAGCCCCACCTTTGGGTGGGGGCTTGTTAGAGTGTAGATGCCTGAGTTTATTTGTTTACCTATGTCTCTCTGAATGATAGTTAGTACTAGACTCAAAGGAACTCCCCACCCAATCTCAAGGCACAAAGCAGTGTTGATCAATCTTGGCTCAGTCCTATCTTAGCAATGTGACTCTGGGTGATCCACTTGGCTTTAGCACTTCATGTCCTCTTCTAGAAAATGTAGGTGAGCAGGACGTTGCATGTAGCTAGCGTGAGACTTCAGTGAGGAAACATTTACTGAGCACTCACTAGTATCTATGTTCTGAGAGCTGACCAAGTTATTATATTACTCCTCAAAACAGCCCTATGCCATAGGTGCCATTATTATCTCCATTTTGTGCACGGGGACTGGAGATTGGAGATTTAAAGGTTGTTTTGGGCCTTAGATTATTTACCTAGGAGGTAGGCTTGCAGCTCGAACCCAAGACTGTCTAGTTGCAGAAACTGGTGTTCAGCCCAGTGACCAAGAATAAGAAATGTTTATTATAAATAAATATGCGCAATAAAAATAATCTCTACCTCACCAACTTTTCTCCTGCGGCGGATGCAGCAGAACAGATTAGGCTTAGCTGAGAGTTAGCCACAAAGAAAGAGATTGAATACTTCCGGAAAGGGCCTGAGTTGACCTGTTGATGGGAACGCAAACATTGAAATAGGGGCAGGTGGCCCCTGGTGAGAGGCAGCCCCTTGAGATGGCCTTGAAGAGCCCTGGCGCCAGGGACCTCCAGCCAAGCTCTCCACAGAGCTTCCTGGGCTAGAAGGCCATCTGCAGCGGGATCAGGTTTCCAGGCCCAGTGACCTTGAGCCCTCCCAACAGCTGCCAGAAAGGCAGCCACATGCCTGGGGAGTGTCTGAGATCCTCAGGCAGCTGAGCTGCCTCTTCCCTGGGCCTCAGGCCTATTTTTACTCAACCCTAAGGGCACACACATGTGGCAGAACCGAGAAGGAATGAGGAAAAGTCCTGCAGGCTACTTAGAATTTAAAATAAAGTGGAAAGAGTCCGGGGCCAAGATCACCGGGAAGCATCCACAGCTTCCCACCCTTGGTGGCACATCCCCTGTCTCATGCTTAGGCCATCCTTCCTTCACAGCCTTCACATTCATCTTTTCTCCTTACTGATGCCCCTATTTGAAACTGTCACTGTCTCATTTTTCTCTCTGTACTCATGGGCACAGCATAGAAGGTTCTTCAAGATCCACTTTCCATCCTGTCCTGTCACTCAGCTGCTCAGACACTAAACCTCAGCCACACGGGTGCCTTGTGGTGCACCAAGGAGTCAGGCTGTGCAAATCATGCCTTTGTATTTTTGCATACTGTCTGGTCTGCTAGACCTTTTTGTCTCCTCTTGGGCAGTGTCAACTGTTTCCTCAAGGCATTGGCATAATTAGGTGCTTCACAACTACCAGAGGTTATTGTTGATAATAAACATGGACATCTTGGGTCCCCAGATGTCCTGTGTCTGCCTTTGGCATAACTCACTTTCTCATGGTTGTTTAGTTACCCGTCTTCTTGTAGGAGATACCATATCTCTCTCTAGAGTATTCTAAGCACCTACCATTTAGGTGACTGGCAGATACTTGGTGTTTAGTAAATGTGGGATGTTTAGATGGACAGATGGCAAGACCAAGGAGGGACCTGGCCTGAATATGTTTGTGCGACCAGAGGCCTGTAACATACCATTGTTCTGATTTCATTATCTATAGCTAAGCAGGGATTTCAGCAGTAGGTATTAATTTGGATGTTCTTTTTGGCATTTAAGAAACAGATACTTAGCACTGTCATAGAAGTAATATTTTTCTGTCTTTTAATTCTTTGCTTCCTTGGTTTATCCAGAGGACCCAGATAGGAAATTTTTAATAACTCTCAGGGATTATAGTTAATTATGAGTTTAAGTTTTTTCATGCTGCTTGAGGTAAGCATATGTAGGCTTCCTCACGACTATCAGAGATTATTATTGATAATAAAAATTTTAATAATGTGCAGTCCTATGTGCCTTTCATGTTTTTAACTCATTCTCATAACAGTCCTATAGATTGAGGACTTGTTCTTCCTAATGAAATGAACAAAATATATTCAGAATTTGGACCCTGTTGCCATTTGATGTGCTCTCCTGCCGGCTGGCTGTGGGCATGATAAGAAACCTCGAGTCCCTTCCTTTCACACCGGAGAGCCTTTGTCCCTAACTGTTATATTACAGTACATAGCAGACACTTAGACTGGGCACTGTTTTAGGTATTCTATCTACATTGACTGATTTTATCTTCATAAAACACTCGAAGAGCAGATACCACTATTTTTTCCCTTTTATAGATGAGGAAACAGAGGTCGAGAGTGGTTGAATATCTTGCTCAAGGCCACACAGCTGATAAATGGCAAGCTGGGGTTTGCATGCTGGGGATTTCATGCTGGGAGCCTGGCTCCAGAGCCCGTTCCCTTAACTGTTTTGCTGTTCTACATATAAGGAAATCAAGTGAGGAAGAAATGGAGGTACAAAAATTACATTAGTAACATTAGTCCCTCAGATAGAAATAGGGGGAGGCTCTGGATGAGACATCTATCCTGTCATGGGAAGGAGATGTAGGATGAGAAAGAATATATGTGGACCCTGGAATCAGGCAGACCTGGGTCCCACAGACTGGGCCTGTGTGCTGGGCAAGTTAAGCGAATCTCTGAGTCTTGTTTCTCATCTGGAAGAGTGGATAGTGATGGAAGCTGCCTTTTCTGGTTGTGAGGGGTGAATTAGGGATGGTTATAACAACATTAGGAAGCTAATAGACTCTGGGGCTCAAGCAGAGTAACTCTTGCTGAATCAGACAGTAAGCTATCTGGATTTTACAGCAGAGGCTCGTTTTGCTATAAATATGGGCCTCTTGGGCTTCCGAGTTTCTGGAAGATGCCTCCATTAGAACTCTTCAGAATGGAGCTTTCCACATGTGGATATTCAAAGCAGATGGTTGTAGGGAAGCATGGTGAAGACAGAGACCCACAGTTCATTTCCAGCTCTGTGTCCACATTATGGGTGGCCTCAGATACTGAGCTGTCATGGGAGAGGCATGTACATTTCATCTAAGTAATTAGAAGTGAATGCTGGGTCTTCAGGACTCTTTGATGCCAGTGTAAACCTATGAGTAGGTATTATGTTCTCCAACTAATATATGTTTATCTTATAATTAACATAACATTTAAGCAAATTTTATGGTAGATTCATCATATTTGATATGCAATTTAATAACATCAAAGTTTTGTAAAATGTGTGAATTTTGTTTTTAATCCTTCAGTTCAATAAAATCTCCATATTCCCAGCACCTGGCATAGGGCTAGGTATGTTGGAAGTGCTCAGCTAATTTTTCTCAGATGAAAGAGCTAAACAGTAAATGGGCCAACCATCCAGGAATTTCCCAGAGAGTGGAATAAAGTTACACATCAAATTTTAATATGTCAAATGCACTATGTGCTTTTAAATGCTTTCAAGAAATTTGAGTAGTCCTAAGCCAAGAAAATCTCGCAATTTCAACACCTTCTCTTATAATTTTATATTTTAATTTAGTTATAAAGATGTGTTAAAAGACACCAACATAATTGATTATTTTTTGCTAATATGGAAAATAATGTTTGGTTTGCCAAAACCTCCTGTAGCAATGCTTCTCAAGCTCGAGTGTGTGAGAAGTGCCCAGAGAACTTATTAAAATAGTTTGCTGAGCCTCGACCCCAGAGTTTCTGATTCAATATGTCTGGGAGGAGCCTGAGAATTTGTATTTTTGACAAGCTCCAGGTGATGAGGATGTTGCTGATCAGGTGACCACACTTTGCCAAGTGTGGCACATTATCTTTAAGTCAAGTAGAGAAGCCTTTTTAGGAGGGTGTGCGGCTGTGCACATAGACATATACTTCAGTACGCGTCAGTTTGTACAGTGACTTGCAATTTTACAAATTAATAATTCTAAAGGATATGTTTAAATTTGACGAAAATACTTTCAGTGAGTGAATCCTTTTACCTTTTTGAAAAGGTTAGGATGCTTTTTACAATATTCTTTCATCTGAGAACTAGTGCATGTTCTCGGTTGATCGGGTCTGACTGTGCACGTGGTGAGAATCTGAAGCGCCTTCTCTACTTCTTCCAGTTCACTTAATCCCTGTGATTTTTGGTTTCCTCCACTAAAATTTTGGGATGAGAATCCTTTTAGCACCTTGTTCTTTACTGTGTGTATTCCCACTAGACATTAACTTCTTTGAGGGCAGGGTCACATCTGTCCACTTGCCCACACTGCCTTAGCACCTGGCAGGGGTCTCTGTGGATATTTAATTAAGAAATTCCCATCACATCTACACTGGGACTAAGGCGTTGTGAGTGGCAACGTGGTGCTCAATACGGTTAAAGAACTTAGCAAATGTGAGGATGACCCAGGCTGAGGGGTAGGAGTAGGAAGCATAGCTACAGATCTTGAGCTGAATGAGAAATCTGATGGTGATTTATAACCATGTAGATTGTGGCTCATAGAAAAACCATCTGTGCCTCATGCTTGGATCCACCTCCTTTCATATGTCTTCATAGAATTCTTATGTTTCAGTTTAGCATCAAAGGGGTATTTTTTTTTGTATGTGTGTTTTTGGTTTTTAAAAAAATTTGTTTCCATGAAATAGAACTTGACAAGGAATTCCTATTTGGAATAGGGCATAGTTAGCTATAAGGCATCTGCATGTTGGAAATTGGTCAGTAGATGAATGCCAAGGTGCTGCTCAATTAAGCAAAGGGTAGAGAATGGTGGCCAAAAAGCTAAGTTGGGGTGTCTTTTAAAGACCTTAGAAAAAAACAAAAAACAAAAAACTGAACCTGTGTCAACAGTTAAAAATCAATAATACTTGTAAAAAATTGATCTTTCATGGATTGGCACTACACAAGCAAAAACTGGGTAGCAGCTGCCTCCTTTAGGTAGGTGTGGGCTGTTTGTCACAATCTCCACCATTTCCTGTTGCCTTACACCCAGGCACTTTTGTTCACAGATTACCTCCTCCACCCCACACACAGTCAAACTATTATATTCTTGTAAATATCATAAGTTCCCTCAGGAATCCTAAGAATTGGCTTATGATAGTTTGAAAGATTCTAGTTTTGGGATGATCTTAATTTGGAAGTAATGCCTATAAATGTTTACACTGGTTTGAATTCTTCCTGCTCCTGAAGCTTGAAATAGTATAGGAGAAGTTTCATTTATTCTCCTGAGAAGTCACTCCTGCCTCTGTGAAGGACCTTTTGCCCTCTTGATTATGGATTGGATTTCCTTTGGATGAACTGATTACTTGTGGTGGTTGCTTCATCACACTCCCGAAGGCAGAGGGCAGGGAAATGGGCCAAACAAGGTGGTCACATTTTTCCTTTTTTGCTTTAGCAAAGCTCTTACTGTTTGGTCATTAATACCCCATGTTTGTATGGGTCTTTGCAGCTTACAGAACACTTTCCATTATGTTCACATTCCAACTCTGCCATTTAATAACTGTGATTTAGGAGGGCACATCAACACTCTGTGCTTCCATTTCCCCATCTGAAAAATGATGAAAATAATATCTACTGTATCTAGTGGCACATAAAAATTAAAACTCACCAAAATAATAATGTAGGGGAAAGGACTTAGTCCAGTGCTTCATGCTTTTGAGAGTGCAAATATTGGCTTCGTGAAAGGCCTAGCATCACCACTTTACTGAAAGGAAAACTGAGGCTCCGGGTAAGTAAGTACCTTGCCCAAAGGTGACCAGGGAGCCCTGGGAAATCCATGGTTCTCTATACTTAACGCTGGTCATTAAATCCTTAATTCTCTTGTTCATCGTTGAAATCTTCTCTTAGTAATGGCCCTAGTAATGATTACACCTGGAGATGAGTTGACTTTTTCCTATGTGAGTAGCTTTCATGGGTGAGAGGGCTTCCCACATTAGTGTGAATGTGGTACCAGTTACGTAGAGTAGAAAGGGGTGGCAGAATCTGTCCAGAATCCCATCTCTCTTATCTCTTATACTTTATCCTGAAGATCTGGGAAGGCAGGAAGAAAAGGGCATGCATCCCTGCTTTCCCTCAAGGACTACTAGTGCTAACCCTTATTTTAATGGAAGGTTTGAGATGAGTCAACTTGGACTTAAAGCATTCCTCAGACCCTATTCTGCTTCTCTAAGGGCATTGTGCAGAGGAGACCCTAACCCAGTGATTCTCAACCTGTGGGTTGCGACCCACAGGAACTGTATTAAAGGACCGCGGCTTTAGCAAGGTTGAGAACCACTGCCCTAACCAAAGCAAAAAGCCGTTAAGGGTTAGCTGGGGTGTTTTGGATGGGGGCTTTCTTCTGACTTGATCTTTTCCTTTGTATGCATGGCATAATCAGTCTTCTGAGACTCCCTTGAGAGGGTATTACAGGGATTTGATTCTGAGTTTCAGAACTCACTGGTCACTTCCTTTATGAATGAATGTAAAGTACCCTATTTTAATGATCACCTAGCACTCTAATTTTAGCCTTTGGGGCAGTGGGTAGTGTCTTCCTTACACACTGATATATCAGTAGATCCATACGAAATAGCCTATAATTTAACCATTTCTTGGTCTACAAAAATGGCAGTTCTTTTTTGATTCAAGCAAATACTCGACAGGGATGTAAATAGTAACAGAGATCAGTGTTACATGAGCAAGTTAAAAATTCTCACTGTTTCTTCACAGGTGTATTAGGTATCTTATAGCCTTAGGAAGCTCAGGATATCCTGTAATAGAGACCCTCCTTGCCCAGTTTGCTTACCTCTCTCAGTGAATATTGAGCATGCCTCTGACATTCTGGCTATGGCAGAGCCAAGATTTATTTTAATTATTAATGACATGCTTACTTTTTTGTTTTTACAAATTTTATTTTTTATTTCAGATTACTATGAGGATACGTAAAATTAGGTTATGTTGTTTGCATTTGTAAGGTCAAGTTGGAGTTGGAGTTGTGCCCTTCGCCCAGGAAGTGTGCGGTATACCCATGCATTGTACCCATTGGGTGGGAACTTACCAGACCTGCTCTCCGACTCCCCCCTTCTTGAATTTAATTGAGTTTTTCTCTCATGTGGTTCTTAATTATTCTTAATCTCATAATTTCTAATTGGGTAGCATATAGCTCTTTGCCTTGATCACAGCTTTTAGAATTTGAAACTATTGGCCAAATCATTTCTCGTTGTAAAATATTTTGTGTATTATCTCTTATATTATATATTAACAATCGCTAATGGTCCATAATTCAGGTACACCCCTGTAGCCAGACCTCCAAACAGGTTTTGAAATAAAAAATAGATTGAGGTAATACATGTGGAAGCTCTTAGTGTTATGCTTGGCATATAATAGTCATCCATTAATTGCAAGCAAAATTTGAAATTGAAGTGGAAACAGAATGATAATTTTGGATTAGATTTTTCCAGACATTAACATTATAGGGTGATATATAGAGACAGAGAATAATAGAACAGGCTCCTTCATTGCAGCCATCATCAGAGTGGGCAAGCTGAAGTCTTGCAGCATTCTGGATTGAGTATTAAAGCATTCAGGGGATTTGCTTGGTTTTGTTTCCTGCTTATGGATGCTGTCAGGACAAGTACTTGTGCTTAAGTACATACTACCCTTGGAATTGCAGGGTTGAAATCCATGGATCGGCTGTTTATGAACAACCCAGAAGAACCATAAGCTACAGATAGTGCCAAATTGGCTGAACTACAATATTGAGGAGCTCAGGCTGGCATGAGGGAGCTCACGTAGCTAGTGAGTTTCACTCTTGGCCTTCCTCTGTAGTTCATTCCGTTACCGTACTCCTTTATATATATTTGTCTTGTGGGTAAAGTGACATGTTCTAGTGGTCTTTCCCAAACTGAGGCTTTACTGTACTCTGGGGACATATTTACTCCTGAATATGCAGGATCTGCTGTCTTATTTAATTTTGCATGTACATTCAGCTGCCTCTTGAAGGTTTTGTAGTGGTATGTGGGTTTAAGCATGTAAACATGGCAGAAACACAAAAAGAACCAGACCTTTTCAAAAGAGCCTAGTGCATCAGTGTCAAGCTTTTGAGTAGGTGAGTTGATACATCTAAGTTGTCCCTTCACACATTTGTGACTATATGTTTAGCCGAGTGATTATTTCCTTAAAGTCAACTCTTGGCCAGAAGGATGTCTGCTCCTTGAGGAAAGACCATACTGTCTTGTCTGCCTGCATGTTTTGCCTGTAGAACAGGATTGGAAAAGGGGTAGATGCTCAACCAGTGTTTTTCAAAGAATAAATTAGGCTGTTAGGTTCCAAGCACTTGTACTGGGTGTGATTGTTCAATAGGTGTCTGTAGTTCCACCCTTCCTTATTTGTTCAGGAGGCAGCCATGTGGCTAGGGGACTTGTTGTGAGAGTTTTCTTAAAAGTTCAAGTAGGATTAAAAGATTTGTTGGTCAAAAAAAAAAAAAAATTCAAGTAGGAGTTTGTATCCTTTTCTATGGCTGTGGAAAAAGTCAAAATTTTTTTGCAAAAAGCCAAACTACAGTAGAACTTCTGTAAAATAACCACCCAAGGGAATGTAACAAACTGATCAACATACAGAGGTGATCGACATTAGGAAGTAGGCCTACTGTACTGATGTGTATACGTGGTTGGTACATGTCTGGTCTATGAAAATTAGGTCAACTTAAGGAGGTGGTCAATGTAGGGAGGTGGCCAACTATGGATCTCCTACTGTATTTGACTTTTTAAATAGATTTGATAAACATGTACATTGTATAATGATTTCCACAAAGTAACTAATACATTCTTCAACACCCCTGATAGATCCCCAGAACTTCTTCATCTTATAACTGAAAGTTTATATCCTTTGACAACCATCTCCCCATTTTCCTATCCCCCATCCTCTGATAACCACTATTCCACTCTCTGCTTCTATGAGTTCAACTTTTTTCAATTCCTCTTATAAATGAGATCATGTGGTATTTGTCTTTCTGTATCTGGCTTATTGCATTGAGCATAATGTCCTCCAGTTTATCCTTGTTGGAGCATGTGCTATGATTTCCTTCCTTTCTAAGGATGAATGATATTCCACTATGTGTGTGTATATGTATATACTTATCTTCTTTATCCATTCATCCTTTAATCAACATCTAAGTTGAGTTGCTTCTGTATCTTGACTATCGTGAATAATGCTTCAGTGAACTTGGGGGTACCTCTTTGAGGTACTGATTTCCTTTCCTTTGGATATATACCCAGAAGTGGGATTGGCTGAATTTTATGGTGGTTCTATTTTTAACTTTTTTAGGAAATTCTGTACTGTTTTCTGTAATAGATTATTGACTCTCCTTAACTATTTGCCCAAAAGGCTTTCTCATGCAACTTGATAGGGAAGACTTGGACCAGATGGCTTTGTTGATAGATAGTGCTGATACTGGCAGTACCAAAATGAATGCCAGGGACAAAAGCATTTGTAGAAAGACTGTACCACTATTAACAAATTTTAGAGTGCCTCACACTTCAAAATGATCTTTCACTTTTGGGAAATGCCACCCATTTGTAAAATTCTGCCATTAAATTGTATGAAGAATGAGCCTTTGTAAAGCTCTGACTATATAAAATTCTAGGCCATTGACATGTATCCACCCATCTAATCCTTTCAGTAATGCTATGAGATAGATATCAGCATCTCCATGTTACAGATACCAAACCTAAGGCTTGAAGCATTTCCGGGTCTCTTGTGAGTAGTCAGGGAGCCAGAATCCAGGCAGAGTCCAAAGTCCATATTCTGTCAGCAGATATTGTCTTCTGATAAGTGTGGGGAAGAGATAATATGGGAAGCCAATGGCAGTCTGTCTGTCTTGGTATAAAATAGTTTATCCATGCCTTTTCAAGAGAGGTGTTGGTAAGAGGCAGGCATGACACCAGGTTATGGTGAGGGCCCACATTTCTGGGTAGCTGGGCTTGAAACAAAAGCTCAGAGGAGGAAATGGAAGGCAAATATGCTTGTCTAATTCTTTGTTTTACTAGGGGCCAACCCAAACACATAGCTTTGGAATGTCATGTCCTTAGAACTATTGCCCAGGGACATTCACATCAGAAATTATACCACAGTAACAACAACTACCAGTTATGGGACACTTATTAAACACCATTCCTCTATCCTCTTATTTAATGATAACCACCACCCTGTTATGTAGGCTATAAAACCCTATCATACAGGTCAAGCCACCGGGGTAAGTTGCTGAAGGTCATAATTTCAGAATGGCAGAGTCAAATTTTAAGCCCAAATCTGTCTGAATTCAAAGCCTGTGTTATATCTTCTACATATCATTCCATAGCCCTCATCACTGTGCTTTTTTGTTTGCGTCCACCTCCTCACATGGACTCTTCTCCAGGGGATGATGATCTCTTGTAGAAGTGCAAGGAAGTTAAGGAGTATTCCTCTGAAATTGTAGCAGGAGAAATGATATATATAGGATGGGATACAGATCGGAGATATACCAAGGTGTCCTTGGGTCTTTCTCACAACACTGATCACCAGTGCAATTGTTCCCCGCCTAGTGGCTGCCCTCTCTAAAAGAGAAGAGAGTTCACTGTAAGGGTTTGTAGTGGGAGGCTCCAGAGTAAGACTGACTTCTAGAACTTCAGCTATAACTCCCCTCCTAGATTTCTCTCTTGTTGTTTCAGGGAAAAAAATGGAGAAGTCAGAAAATAATGGGAAAATGAAATATTCTAGGCCGTTGGAAACAAAGTAGAGAAAGATAGTCACTGGAGGAATTTCAGAGTCTTGATTTTAATTTTTTCTCCTCTGGCGACAATTTTTTTGTATCCGTATGGACTTACCCATTTGCTGTAAATGCTGTAAAGGAGAGAGACTCCCATAAAGTGCTTTAAATAGGAATTCTTGACAACATCTTAGAAAGCCAAGGTTATAAATATTGTAAACAGTATGGTGGATAGCATTGCCAAAGGCAGCAAAGCAGGAAGGGAAGCAGACTGACAGCCTGATCCCCACATTCCTAAGCTTTCCTGTGTCAGAGCCACCACAAGAGCTCTGATGCTGAAGTGGCCAAAGCTGGGACAGAGGACATAGAGCTCCTCTCGTATGACAGGATGCATTTGGCTTGATAATCAGCCAAGTGAGCTATATGGCCTACAGAAAGGCCGGCCCTGATGCTCCCAAGCATTTCCCACCTGGGAGAATGTGAAGCGTCACCATGCATTTCTCTCATTCTGGGGGTCCCCTTTTAAAATTAAATTATGGGGCCCCTTAGGCTCAGCCCTATGGAACAGTGCATCTCCAGGACCACACTGTGTCTGTGAGCCCTGTGATCATGTGAGGATGCTAGGCCTCAGCACTATTATAAGAGAACCAAAAGAAAATCAAAGCTGGGCTAATTAGGTATAAGGCCACAGGCCCCAGGAACGTAGAGGAAAAGATAAACAACCGTGAGACAGATGTTGTCTCCAAAGGGGTTTTGCTTTTTGGTTTGATGTCATGGTTTTTTTCCTTCTTCTTCTTTTTTATCTTTGGAAAGGTATATAGAAAAGAGTATCAGAAGGGCACAGAGACCTCTTAGATATGAAGCAGAAACTTCTAATACATATGACCACAGATGTTGACATCACTTCCCACCCCTCCTCGTCTCGATGTTCAGCCTGGAAGTCACAAGAGCCACACCTTGAGTCCACTGTTTGAGACCTCCCTAGTTTAGAGCAGTTCAAGCTCTAGCTTACAGGCTGGAAGGAGTGGGATGGGCTGCTGTTGCCATGGTAATGGGACAGAGTGAGACATTGACAAGGTTTCCCAAGAAATAGAAGGGCCCCTGTGCTCCCTCCCTCCCTGTGTCAACACCTTCAAGTGGCAGTATGGCCCTTCTCCCTTCTCTACTGTGCTCCAGTCATGTTGATGTTCTTTGGGTTTCTAGAATGTGGGACATAGACTGCATTCTGCATCAAGGCTTTGGGCATTAGTAACTGGCCTTGATAGGATCTTCTCCCCACTGTTGGTGCCTGGCAAACTGGTCAGGTCTTAGCATTGATTTCCCCTCATTTCTTTAGTTAATGAATATTCTCGAGTACTTGTTATGGACTGCTTGCTTCCTAGTCATGGTTCTTGGAGCTACATCGGTGAACAACACAGACGAAATGTGGACTTACATGCTGCCTCTTCTTTAAGAAATTCTTGCCTGACTGCCCCAACCTGCGGCTAGATTAGGTCTTCATTCCAGTATACATTTTTCTAATACTCTCTTCTCCTTCATTGTAACTATGACAGCTAGTTGGCCTGTACTGATTTGTGCATTATTTATTTAATGCTGCTTCCCTTCCGTTAGACTGTAGGTTCTACAAGGTCAGAGATGATGTCTGTTTTATTTACCGGTATATACCAACCACCAGCAAACTGTCTGACACCCAGGAGGTGCTGAGCGTATATGGGTGAAGAAATAGAAAAATGAATGATGGTATTTATTTATTTGAAATTTTATTTTTTATAATCTTTTTTTTTTTTTGAGACAGAGCCTCAAGCTGTCACCCTGGACAGAGTGCTATGGCATCACAGCTCACAGCAACCTCCAATTCCTGGGTTCAAGCAAGTCTCCTGCCTCCGCCTCCCAAGTAGCTGGGACTATAGGCGCCCACCACAACGCCCAGCCATTTTTTGGATGCAGCCGTTATTGTTGTTTGGCGGGCCCAGGCTGGATTCGAACCCGCCAGCTCAGGTGTACGTGGCTGGCGCCTTAGCCCGTTGAGCCCCAGGTGCCGAGCCTGTTTTATAATTTTTTTAAATGAAAGACAGTAATTTTTCAAATTTCAAAATACTAAGGGGGTACAAATGTCTTTGGTTACATGGATTACCTTTGCAATGCTTGATCCCTGGCTGTGTGTCCATCACCAAATAGTGTTCATTGTACTGTTAGGCAGGTTTTTTCCATCTCCTTCCCAACCCTGCTTGATTTCCATGGGTTTCAATTCCCTCTGTGCACATGTGTGCTCATAAGTTAGTTCCAATTTAATAGAGAATACATCTGGTGTTTACTTTTCCATTTCTGGGATACTTTACTTAGGATAATGGTCTCCAGTTCCATCCAAATTGTTGCAAATGGCCTTAATTCATCCTTTCTTATGACTGAATAGTGCTCCATGGTATACATATACCACATTTTGTTAATCTGTTCATGACTTGATGGGCACTTAGATTGCTTCCACACCTTTGCAGTTGTGAATTGTGCTGGAATGACAATCATTTTTTTTTATTAAGTCATATACACATAGATCATGTATACATTAATGCATTTATGGAATACAATGTGCTGATTTTATATACAATTTGGAATGCTTAGATCAAATTAGTTAATATAGGGTTTCACCTTATTTACTTAATTATTGTGTTAAGACATTTATATTCTATACTTAGTAGATTTGACATTTACACTTGTAATATACTCCATAGGTGTGGTCCCATTGTTTACCCTCCCTCCATCAAACCTCTACCCTCCCCTCATTTTTTATGGCAAGTAGCAATATCGGAGGTGAGGGTCATATACACTTCTGGAATGAAGTTATTTAAGCTGACAAATGACTTTTGTGAAGAAGCTATGCTGTGCTTTCAAAGTCACCAGAACTCGCGAGTTCTCACTTTGCCTTTTCTGGGGTCTGGGGCTCTCATTGCCTTCAGGCATTTCATGATTTATAAAAATGAGTGCGACCATGCCTGACTTCAATGCAACAGCTGTTTGCTTCTCCTCCCAGGCTGGAGATCGCCTGGTGATAAACTGTTAACTCATAAAAATTAGTGCACTGCTTACTTGGTATGGCCAGAACATCATCTTCCCCTGGATGGTGGCAGTGCCCATAGAGATGGTCTTCATTTGCATTAATCATTTTCATGCGCTTTGCACTCAGCTACACTGGTATTCAGAGAAAAATGCTACCATGACAACTGCCACAACAGATGGTATTTGATCAGTCTCTAAGCTACCAAAGAGATATACAGCAGTGCTTCCGAGGTTTGCATATTTTACATTATCATGAGACCCAGTCCAGCCTTAATCATGATTGAAATGTGAAGTTTTCCACTTGGTTCCTATCGCCCAATTCTCTTTCCAGTTGTTTGGCATTTGCTTGGATTTTCCCAGCACTCTGCCTGTCCTGGGTGGGAATGTACTTATTATAGATATGAGAGACAAAGGTGGAAGTTGCCCTGTAAATCTAAAGTGCAGAGACATGAGAAACTATTCAACTTTGGGGTGCAGGTCCCATCTGAGACCATCATAAAGGCTTAATCACAACCTCACTCTCTTGCATAGGTAAAGGCCATATTTGGCCCCAGACAAGGGGATTCTGGAGAAGTGCATCCTAGTCTTGGTCACCACCTTTTTTTCTCTGTCCCCCCCTCTGGGGGGGGTCTCCAAGCCGCATGGTAGTCCCACTCTGGGCCTCCCACCCCAGCTAATGCTACAGATTCCAGAAACCTGATCCCAGAACTCTTGGACCCATTTCTATAGCAACAACTACAACAGCCTTCTTTCAGTCCCCAGCCCCCTTCAGCAACACTGGAATGTCAGACTTCACACAGATTTTTCCAGCTAATTTTGGAAAGTAGTTTATATTGGCCGCTACATGTTAATGAACAACTTTGATCGTATTTACATAGTTTGCTGGTTAGGAGTGTTTTCCTTCACTGTGCCTCCCAGCTTTGACTGGATCCTCAACTCCTGCTGTGTGTCTGGATCACACACAAGCCACACACGAGCCATGCATGGGCCCCTGTGAAGAATGGGCACGGGGACATCCTTGTGCTATAATGAGTACTGGGTGCTTCCTGGGACATTTTCCTCTCAGGATGTGGAGGGAGTTTGCAATTTCTGCGTAACATGAGATGGAGGGTTAACTTGTACAGCATTTGGAAGAAAACCTTAAGGTGAATTTTAATCACAAGATGCCTGGATCAAAGAAAATCTCCCCTTCTGATCTTCTTCCAAATGAACCCAGGAGCTTGAAGTCCACAGCTGACCCTATTCTGCTTTCCAGCCTTGCATAATTCCTGGGGTGCAGATGAAAGGGCGTGGGTCTCCGTCGCCTTGTCGGGAGTGATTTTTAACCTTAATGGAACATTATTAAAGAGTGGATTTGAGACTTATGGAATGCTTTTTGAACTCCTTCTGTGAACATAGAATTCACAGTAGAGAGGGAAAATTCAAGGCACTTAATAGGCTTATGAATGATCTTTTAAATGATGACCAAGTTCTTAGTTTTACTTTTAACATTTTTTAGGAGAGCAATCCAGCCATCTGGATCTTGCTCCCTGTATTTCATTTCCTCATTAGAAGTAAACATTCTTGGTTCCCTGGGCCTCCACTATTCACCTAATGAAGGAAGAGCCTACTGCTACCCTTGTTTGTATGCTCTTGATTCTTGAAATGCATAGGAATCCAATGTGTGTCAAATGGCAATGTGGGCTCTAAGAAGGTGGATTATGGAATTGCAAACTCCTGTGGCAGGGAGGAGGATCTTCTAGGACCTTCCCTGCCCCCAGCTCAGCTATTGACATGACCTGTGTGATCTCAGTCAAAAATCTGACCACTCTACCTCCCTTTCTCCATCATGGAATAATTGCTAAAACCAACACTATCAAAAGAATAGAGTTCAGAAGCACGCCGCCTCCCATTGTGACAGCCCAAAATGTTGCCAGACATGGACAAATCATTCCTTCACCTCCATCCTTCCTCCCTAGCTAGTGGACAACTCCTGATCTAAATTATGAAAACATGCTAGGACCTAAAAGGAAGTATTTGGTTGACTTACTTACAATTATCCATCCTTTCGAATAGAACTTGACATTAAAAGAAAGTCCAGCAGACGGCTGAAGTGAAATGTGTGAAGGCTAGCCTTGCAAGAGGATACTAGTGTTCTTTAAATTACGCTGTATGTATTAAAGGCTTCATAAGCTCAACAAATGTACTGTGTGCTCTCTGGGAGGTAAGTTTTATACAGGGTTGTAGTGGAGCAGCACTATTCTTGAATATGTTGGTGGGAATCTTTTTTTTCCTTAGTGCCAATCTGTTGGGCTATTGCTGCAAAAACTTAACCTACCCACATCAGCCCACCTACATAACACTTCTTAGGGTAAACATCAAGTGTACTCTTTTTGATTTTGTTATAACAAAGATTCAAGATGGTCAACTTTTTTTTTATTTTCCATGGGGACATAATTGCCAAAACCTTACTTTACCAGCCACGTGCCATGTATTACATTAAAGAAGTAGGATGGGATTGTAGGAAATGATGAGGAATAGAAGAGGAATTTAATGTTATCACTATGAAATTCTAGTGTCTCTTTTCTGGGGGCAACACATTCTTTTGAGTAGTTTTGGTACATTGCCACTGTGATGACAGTAGAAATAAGGACTCATAGACTGATAGTTAACATTTTTTCTCACAGGCAGAGTTTCAGAGTATGGTAAAATAGCACTTAGAGATAGAATTTTTATTATCCTTGCTGCTCTAAAACACCATCCACAAGGTGCTCACAGCCATTCTCTTCTTCTTCTTTTTTTTTTGCAGTTTTTGGCCAGGGCCAGGTTTGAACCTGCTACCCGCAGCATATGGGGCCAGCGCCCTACTACTTGAGCCACAGGTGCCACCCAACCGTTCTCTTCTTTTCTTCTTCCTCCCCACTTCTCTCGAAGGCGATAGTACCTTGTTGTCATTGTCAGTCATTGCTGAGGCTAGGCAGAGGAAATGAGAGATACAGAGCAGCCTCACCTTTCCTCTGTCTACATAAGGAATGATTTTCTGCAATGGTGGCAGGTGTAACCCTTAAATCAGCATTTATTTAGCTAACAGGAAATTGCATTCTGCCTCTTTTTTTAGAGAGGAGAAAAGTCTCCCAGATGAGGACACTTGAAGGTGGGCTAGAGGTTAGAAAGGAGATGGGAACCTGTGATACAAATGCAAGCATGGAGTAACTTCTAACTTGGGGTAGATTCTGTAATGTGGATACCATTTTATCCAGGTGTCCCATAGATTGATTTAAAGCCCTTGGAAGGTGCAAAGACTGGGAGTAGAGGAGAAAAATGCTGGATGTCAGCGGGAAAGTGAACACAAACTTCAGGAAGACTACTGTAGAGCTAGATTCTGCTCAAATTAGAGCTCTTAAAATACAGACACTTCACACTCTATGGCCATGAAGGAGCATCAGGAAATTCCATGGGGATGGAAAATGATCACATGTATACCGTGAAAGACAATCATTTATTAGTACAAAATAAATTCAATGGGTTAAATACTGGTTTGAGTTCATAAGAACGTTGATACAGCCTGGGATGTCATGGGGTGGGCTGGTTATAGAAGGGAGTGAGTAGGGTCTCCTTTGTGAAATGCAAATTGTGTAAAATTCAAAGATCCTTGTTCCAAGTCAAAGCAATTTCTTTTATTTATGGTCACCGTTGACATTAATAAAGCCAGAACGGTTTTCTCTAAACCAAAAAATAATCAGCCCTGACAACTGAGGTCAAATTAGACCCTTGGGAAGGACCTAATTATTCTTTTTTATGAGGGCTGGACATTGACTTGCCCTTGGCCATGGCATTAGTCCTGGCAAACCTGGGCAGGCTCCTGGGTTCTGGCTGGTGAGTCTCTTCTTGCCACAGAGAGCAAAAGGGACAGAGTGATTCAGGAGGTCGCAGCCCTCTCTTGTCATCGGCAATGTCTGTCATCCAGAGAATTTTGTGAGTAAACACTACCCAGGTTCCTGCTAAAACTCCCATTCACTGTTTGTACATTTGCCTGTCTGCTTGCCTGGCTCTTTGGTGGCTGGAAATTTCTCCCAGCTGCTGGTAGATGGGTGTGTCCATTAACCTCATCCCCATCTCCATTTTTCTGGCAACTGCTCAAGCCTTCAGGATTGTACTGGTGACAGCGATTAAGACGAGAGAGCTCTAGTTTCTCTCTGGTTATTTTTGGCAGCCCTGAGCCATCCAAGACCTCCACTTTTGGCACTGTGCGGTCGGGATATTAGGTAACCTTTTCCTGTGCAAGTGTAGACAAAGCAGAGTCCTAACCTGTGTCTGTTCATCCACTGGCCGTTTTTACAGCATTGTTCCTAATAAGATGTGCTCTGGAGCCGGCTGAACATTTATTAAGTGTATATTGTTGTTTTTTTCCCCATAGATTGAAAACATAGATGCCTGCTTGAATTTCCTGGCAGCTAAGGGAATAAACATCCAGGGGCTGTCTGCAGAAGGTGAGTCAGAGCGCTCGTCGTGAACCTGCACTTTCATTATTAGAAGTGCCCACCTGTTTCTTATTGATGATATTAATATCATTAAGACAAGGGATACCGGTTGGCTCTTCAGGTTGTTTTCCCATAGACAGCTCAATGCTTGCCTAGACTTGAGGATGCCAGTTTTCTCACACCCCAAGGAATGACTCCAAGTATGTAGATTCAACCAGACTAGCCCCATCTGTAAGACACCAAGGGAGTAATAAAGACGGAGCTGCTCCCATTTGAGAAGGCCTTGCTTAAACAACGCTGATTTGATCCACCTGCCTAAGTGATTCAGTTCATTATGAAGTCAGGTCTTCTCTGTGGGAGAGGGAATACTTAACCACAGAACATATTTAATCTGCTCAGCTCCCAGGGAAAAATGCTTAATTCTTATCTCTTTTCTTAGATGAAGAGGCATTTTTCTTGCTCTTGAAAAAATAGAAAGGCATGTGATTTATTAATGCAATGCTACTACATATTTACATCCTGATTAGTTTTTAATTAACTTAAATGTGGCAGCTAATTAGCACATTAGCATTTGCCAGTGTTTTACTATTATATTCGGTATTGGTCTGGAGATGGCTGGTCCGAATTCTCAGCCTCCTCAGGCAACATCTCAGCCTGGAAACTTTCACTCTCTCTCCTGCTTGTAAATACAAGCCACTGCCAGCTCAAAGCTGCTGTAGGCCCAGGCAACCTCCCAAGCTCATTAGGCTGCACCTTCCTCCAGTTTTCCCAGAACAGGTAACGCAGTTTGGGCTTCAGATGATAGCATCTTCCCTCAGCAAGTTTGCTTTTTGAAAGGATGCCTGCTCGCATGGACTCTGGAGGTCGGGGTGGGGCGGTGGGGAGCAGTGAGGAAGAGAGCAGCCCGGTGGATCAGGTGAGTCTGCAAACGTGAGGGATCCCAGCATGGGACTGTTCCTTCCCTTTGCTCTGCTCCACGGTGAAAGCATGGTCTTCCTGGCTGTGTTTCTGAGCTGCAGTCTCTTTGGGTACTGGGTGTGCCGTGTCTCTGAGTGGGACTGTTATTGGGAACTCTAATATGCTGGGCCTGTCCCCAGTCAGGCATGGGCACATTGCACAGCTTTCAGAGGTCTCAGAAGCAGCTGTAGTGTGGTCACCCCTAATCCTAGAGGATTCCCCTGACCTGGGGGTGTGGGCCCTTATCCGTGGGGGTGAGATCAAGACTGACTGACATGTGGAAGACACATTGCTGGGGCAAGGGAGTTGGGGGCGGGGGGCTCAGTGGTAGTAGGGAGTTGCAAATTCCCATTCAGGAGACACAGAATTTCCTCCTGGTAGAGAGTTCCTGTGCTGGCCAGTAGGTGGCAGGACGTGCTCTCCTGGTTTGGGGGAGTGATAGGACCCCATGGACTAGCCTGTGCCCATCCCCCTAACCCCTGCACAGCACCAGCTGGGTCTTTTACAGAGCTGTGCTCGGCAGCAAGGCCTCGGACTGCTCCGTCCTGCCTGGCCTGGAAGTGACCCCTGGCCACCCAGCCATCTACCAGTTGTCCCGCCTTCTGCCTCATTTGTTCCCCCATCTGCCCCATCCTCTCTGTACCCTAAGGCATAGAGAATCTATGCAATAAATATTTGTTGAGTGCATAAATTCCAATTGTGGTTTTTAAGGATTTTTATCAGTTCCAGTTCTCACAACTGAAGCTAATAACAGCTTCACTTTACAGATGAAAAAGTTTTGGCTTAAAAAGGTTATGAGTGACATCCCTGAAGCATGTAGCCAGACATTGGCAGAGTGTGGATTTGAACCCAGGCCTGCGTGTTTCCAGGGCTCATGTTCATGGTGTCTTCTGGGGCAACAGATGGATAAAGTCTAGACATGCCCTGTAACAGTAAAGAAATTCAGTTTAGAACTCCCTGTTATCTGGAACATTGTTTCAGGAGATGTCATGGCCCATGAAAGCCTATCATGCAAACAGACTCTCAGCCCGCTGCCTCTTCTTAATGTTGGGATGACCCTGGGAGTCTCCGAGCATAGAAAAACACACCACGTGTTGCAGTGTCAGGAAACTGGAGTGTAACTATGAAGGAGTTTTATGCTATTTCAATAACTGCCTTAACATGGCCATTTTGCACCTATCATTCCTGCTACGTTAGCCAAAATCTATAACTCTTTAGTCTTGTTGAGTTATACAAAGTTTTATATCCTTTTTTTTGAAGACAGAGTCTCACTCTGTTGCCCTGGATCTAGTGCCACGGCATCATAGCTCACAGCAACCTTACTCTTGGGCTTGAGCAATCCTCTTGCCTCAGACTCCTGAGAAGCTGAGACTACAGGCATGTGCCATCATGCCCAGCTAGTTTTTCTATTTGTGGTAGAGACGGGGCCTTGCTCTTGCTCTTGCTCAGGCTGGTCTAGAATTCCTGAGCTCAAGTAGTCCATCTCCTTGGGCTCCCAGAGTGCTAGGATTGCAGACATGAGCCACCATGCCTGCTCTTTATGTCCATACTTTTGACTAAGTCTTGTTCATTTTAAAAGTTCCATCTCAAACTCCACTCTAAGTCCACTTTTCCCATTCTCTCCAGTGCAAGTGGCTTCTGGAGCTTGAGGGGAGATGGAGGCATGATGGCTTGACTTCCCCCTTCCTTTTCCCTCTTCCCCTTCCCTTCCTCCTCCCCTTCCCCCCTCCCTTTCCCCTTTCCTCTTTTCCCCCTTCCCCCCTTCCCCTTTGTTCTTTTCCCGTCCCCCTTCCCTTTCCTCTTTTATCCTTCCCCTTGACCCTCTTCCCCTTTCCCTTTTCTCTCCTCCCCGCTTCCTTCCTCCCCCTTCCTTCTTCCCCTTCCCTCCTTTTGCCCCCTCCTCATTTCCCTTTTCACTCTTTAACCCCCTTCCCTCCTTTCTCCGCCCCTTTTCCTTTTTCCTCTATCTTCCTTCCCCCCTCTCCCCTGCCCCGTTCTTGCATCTGAGCCCGCAAAATCAGGGTAGCACAGAGAGGTTCTGCTGGTGGTGAAGCGGTTGTCTTCTTGGGGTAGTGATCACTGTCACTGTCGCAGCTGGTGGTCTCAGCATTCCCTTCTGACTGGGGCTTGTTCCTGTGCTGCTCTGGCAACATTGGTAGTCTTCTGTGAGATCTGGCCGACCCTTTCACTATAGGTCCAGCAGGAATGTGTGGGCTTGTTTTCTACTTGTGGGTGGAACTGGAAGCCCTCTTGTCACCTCACAGCAGTCCCCCAACATCTAGTCTCCCTCCAGTTCCTTCCTCCTCTCAGGTGGCCGGGAGGCTATGCAGCCCACTCTTTGCTTAGCGGCCATCAGTTCTACAACTAGGATGCCGGACTCCCCTTGGCCCAACACCCCCACTTTTAGTGATGCTCTAAGAGCTGCCACTCCCTTGACTGAAGGAGTACCAGGACCCCACCTGCCTTATTGCTCTTGAGTGAGAGGGGGGAAATAGCCTGTCTCCATGATCACCAAACTTTATCCCTCCAAAATGCCATTCGTCATCTAGATCTCCTGTTCATTTGGTGGGGGGAGGAGGAAACTGATTTTGAACTTCTGTAGTCTGAGGGAAGGTAACTGGTCCCAACTTCTGTCTTCTCCTTGAACTTAAAAAAAGCAAGGGTACCTAGAGCCTTTTATCCTCAGATTGGGCCTTATTTGTAATTTCAAGGTACAAGAAATATCTGCACTTGATATCCTGTTAAATTGTAGGAATAGAAACCATTATGGAGAACCTGCCACGTGTTAGTCACAGAGCTAAATGCTGTACACATCTATCTTATTTAATTCCCCTGGGAACCTTCTGAGGTCAGTGTTAGTGTTATCCCTATCATACAGGCCCCAAAGAGATTAAGTTACACACAGGAAAAGGAAGGCCCATAAGGTCAGCCGTGCTGAGGTACCCACATCTGCCAATTCAGAGGCCTGGTGTTTTCAGCTCACCACTGCCTCTCCTTCTATCCACCTGTATTACTATAGTGCATTAAAAAGTAATGTAGGCTCAGCGCCTGTGGCTCAATGGGCTAAGGCACCTGCCATGTACACCTGAGCTGGCGGGTTCGAATCCAGTCCGGGCCCGCCAAACAACAATGACGGTTGCAACCAAAAAATGGCTGGGCATTGTAGCGGGCGCCTGTAGTCCCAGCTACTTAGGAGGCGGAGGCAGGAGACTCGCTTGAGCCCAGGAATTGGAGATTGCTGTGAGCTGTGGATGCCACAGCACTCTATCCAGAGTGACAGCTTGAGGCTCTGTCTCAAAAAAAAAAAAAAAAAAAAAGGTAATGTAGATTTATGGCTCAGCGCCTTTAGCTCAAGTGGCTAAGGCGCCAGCCACATACACCAGAGCTGGTGGGTTCGAATCCAGCCTGGGCCTGCCAAGCAATAATGACAACTACAACCAAAAAATAGCCGGGTGTTGTGGCGGGCGCCTGTAGTCCCAGCTACTTGGGAGGCTGAGGCAAGAGAATTGCTTAAGCCTAGGAGTTGGAGGTTGCTGTGAGCCGTAATGCCACAGCACTCTACCCAGGGTGACAGCTTGAGGCTCTGTCTCAAAAAAAAAGTTACGTAGATTTACTGCTGCTTATTTTCCTTTTGAAGATGATTGAGTGCCCTAAGGGACCCTCCTCTGATCAAGAACACATTGACAGTTGGAAAGCCCCATAGATGCGTTTCACCTAGTGCCTAAAGCTGTGTTTGGACCCAGGAGTATGTGTGCACCTGTCCTTAAAGCCTTTCAGCAGCTCAGGCCTGCCCAGACCTGCCTGCTGGAGAGCCACAGAGAGCCTTTGTTCCAGGGCACAGACGGCGGATGCCTGAGGCAGAGGCTGGGGCCCGAGTGAGCATTCTGGAGGTGCTGCTGACTGGGGGGACTTCCCTGGACTAGGTTTATCCGCCCACTCCGTGTTTCTCAAAGTTGAATTTGTCTGTTTGCTCTTGGAGACTCTCCAGAGCCTGGCCCTCCCATTGCCCTGGGGTGATGTTCAGGATCCCCCACCAACCGGTCCCTGACACACGCCACCTGTCACAACCCCCTGTAAACCTGCCCCTGTGAGGAAGGATGGCCTTTATCTCTAGCCCTTTTGAGAACACCTGGAGTTTGTGCTATCTGGCATTGAGCCTATCTTCCTGTAATGGAGAAGCAAACATCACAGGGTAAAGCTTATCCTATTTAGTTAGCAAACTTACGCTGGGCACGTCCTGTATGCCAGACACGGTGCTAGGCACTGGGGTACGTGAGAGTCAAGTCAGTGGTATAAAGCTGGCCTTGATTCCACTTAATAAAAGCCATGCTGGTGGTAGGTATAGTAGGTACAGGAGCCAATGGTGACTAAAGAAAGGTCGATGAGCTCTGCTGGGGCAGAGAGGGTGGAGGTGTGGTTCACAGAAGCGGTGGCATTCTCCCTGGGTTTCACAGGATGAATTATTCAACAAACAGAAAAGGAAAATGAAGGGAGATCTAGATAATATTAATACGATGGGGGCAAAGGGCTAGTTTTTATCAACATTGCAGATTGGAGAAACAGGGGCAGGAAGATTGTTGCAGGTGAAAAGAGTGAGTGTTTGGAGTGAAATCTGTTGCTAACTTGATGAGCTCAGTGCGGGGTTTGCTGCCTCTATGGCCAGAGACCTAGGTACTGAGTTTGCTCCTGCGTTACGCGGAGCCGGAAAGCAGGAGGAGGGCTTTCTGGACCTGTAGAGTGAGGGCAGCAGGTGGAACACTCCTCTTTCCTTCTGCCCACATCACCTGAGCGTGACACTGACAAGGACCCTCTGCAAAAGGGACCCCAGAGGCTCTGTTCCCACTCTGTCACCCCACAGTCCCTATGGGCAGAGAGGTTGGCAGGTTTGGAGAGCAGCTAGCACACAGCTGAAGAGCAGGGTTGCAAGTTAGGTGGTGAATGTTGGTGTATAGCTGGCCCATCTGCAGGGACAGCGCCACCAAAGGATCCCCAGTCTCAGTTGGGGAAGTGTTCTACAACCACAGCTTAAGGGAGTTGAATAGGAGCTCTGCGACTCTGCGGTCTGCGGTGGCTCTCCCTACCACACAAAGCAGATTTCCTTGTGTTGGATCATTTCAGTGCCTTTGGAAGCCAGGCTTGAGGTTTCTCTTTAAGAATGTTGAAAGAAATATCTCTCCTATTTATCTTACCCTTCATGCCTGATGTTACCCACAGCATCTATGCAGATTAGTACCAGCCAGTGGGAACGAAGAGATCAGTCAGGAACCAAAGAAATTAGGTTCAAGGAAATACTAGTTCTGTTGGAAATTGGAATAAGGCCCATGCAGTTTGTTCAGGTTACATGGAGGTGGCTGCAGAAAGAGAGGGGACCAGGCTTCCAGTGCTGGTTTGTCATCAGCTGACTGTGTCTCATTGGGCAAGTCTATTCTGTCTAGGTCAACACTACTTTTCCTTCTCTGGAAGTCAAGAGGGTCATGTTAGTTGATCAGATACAAAATGATATTCCTTTTTCAAAGCCGTGGGAGGTATCATGAAGAAGACATTTTTGTGGGCTTCTGGATTTTGTTTTTAGGTTCCCTGAGGATCTAGCTTTCCAAGCCTCATGAAACACAGACAGATACCATTTGGAAATATGGAAAGAACACACTTCTAGTTATTTTGGTTGCTGTCTGTTGCAGACCCACCCATGGCATAAACTATGTGGCTTTCAGAGCATTTACTGTTCTTGAGTTTTTGTGATCCGAAAAGAAAATTAAATGGTCCAAATGGCCATCATTTTGGAAGTAGATAAACAAAATATGGTATGTCCATATAATGAGATACTATAAGCATTATAAAAAAACTGATATATGCTATAATATGGATGAACCTTAAGAACATTAAGGAAAAGAAGCCAGATGTACCTTTACTTATCATGGGGCTATGGATTATGCCCTGATAAATCATTGTAAGTTGAAAATAAATGCATTTTATATACCTAACCTAGCGAACATCATAGCTCAGTCTAGCCTACCTTAAACACGTTCAGAATACATAGGTTAGCCTATAGTTGGGCAAAATCATCTTACCCAAATGCTATTTTATAACAAAGTGTTGAATATTTCCTATAATTTACTGAATGCAGCACTCAAAGTGAAAAACAGACTGGTTGTATGGGTATTCAAAGTCCGGTTTCTACTGAATGGATATTGCTTTCATGCCCAGTAGATTTGTAAAATTGTAAGTCAAACCATTGCAAGTCAGAGACTGTCTGTATGTATTGCATGATTCCATTCTCATAAAATAACCAGAAAAGCAAATCTGTAGAAGCAAAAAGCAGATTAGTGGTTGCCTGGGAGTGGGTTTGGGAATTGATTACAAAGGAGCATGAGGAATCTTTTTGGGGTAATAGAGATTCTAAATCTAGAGTGTACTAAATTTACTAAAAAATGATGGAATTGTAACCTTAATTTTACAGATGCAAATTATACCTCCATAATGCTAGTACCAGCCAGTGGGAACAAAGAAAAACCAGAAAGATGCTCACTATTAAGTGTTCTCTAATGCTGGCTTATTCACTGTTGATTTCTTTCTGGACATCAGTGACTGTAGCACAGAGGGGCTAAGTAGAGAGAACAGACCGCTGCTTAGGCTTCCTTTGGGTGAAGAAGCCTGTTCTACGGAGGCTGCAGAGAGTGCAGTCGTATTTTCTGAGCCAAAAAGGGAAGTACAGAACCAGGCAGTGTCCTAAATGTACTCATTTTCTCATTTAATCTTCACTTCTCATGACAATCTCGCAGCAAAAGGGAGAAATACACCCATTTTAAAGAAGAGGAAAACTGAGGCTCAGAGAGCTTGACTCTTGTAAAAACTCTTAAGTGATGAATGATGGACTATAGAGATCTAACCCCAGGCTTTTCTGGCTCCAAAAATGAGTGATCTTTATAATAAAAATGCAGCCTCCTAGAGAAAGTGTTTTTATCAGAAGAGCATTATGCTTTTTGAAAATTAAAGAATGTTTTAGGGAATGATTGAACCAATGATTTACTGTCATGAATAGTTGTCACATGTCACTTCTGACACCACTTGTTGGGGCCCAGGACTGGCCAGGTCTCAGGCCCGACTTAACTAGGTTCCAGACATAGACCGCTAAGTTACCTTACTCAGGTCTCTTAGGTGCCTGAGGGCTATCTACTTTAGCAGGAGAGGGAGAGAGAGTGTCTTAGAGTAAAGCAGTCTTCTTAGAAAGATAGATCTTAGTCTTTAGTAGAGCTTGGTAATCTTCAGCAGAGACACGCCGTCCTGGCATTCTGCAGGCAGGAGAGGAGACACAGTAAGTGAGTTGGTGATAGAATGCGCATGCTTTTTGACTGCCTTTGCCTCGAGCCTAATAGAAGGCTGATCTCGTGTCCCTCAATACCACAGGTGTAGAGACTGCCAATTCACCACTGCTCTCATCTTGCAAGCTTGCTTGTTAGGAGAGCTAAATCCCTCTCCATGCCCTTTTCACCAAGGTGTTCCATTATTGAGCTATACAGGTATTTCTTATAACTCTCACTCCTAGCCATAGGCTATATGGGCTGCAACAAATAGTAAATGATTGAATGATCACAGGAGGTAAAGACTGTGACAAGACCGGATCCATCTGTCTGCCCTGGGGTTGGGTGGGTAGGTGATGGAAGGTTCTGATGTGGACACGTGCCTACTTTTTGCAGTGGGCAATCCCTAAGTCCCTAAATATGCTGACTTGGTAGTTTCTCTCCTCTTTGTTTTTCTTGCATGGTGTAAAAAAAAAGTGTCATAGAATGTTTGACACACCAGAAGGATAAAGAATACTTACATGCCCACCAGCTAGCTTAATAAATGAAACATTATCTGGTATGCTTTTAAATTCACCACACATGATGAGTATACAAGTAAGCCACGTTACACAGTGTCAGGAAACCAGACCTTGAGCCGGAAAAAACTAGATTCAAATCCCAGCTCCAGGGTTTATTACCTTAGAGAGGTCATAAAACCTTTTTGAGCTTCTGTTTCCGCTTAAGTAAAAGAAGGATAATAATAGTCACTTCTCAGGTTGTAGGGATTAAATGAGAGCAGGCCTATAAAGAGCTTTGCCTAATACACCACTATCAGTAATAGCTCTTGTTATTGCAAACTATATAACAACTTGATAATAACTGTAAACAGCACTAAAAATAAATCTTATGTGGGTTTCATCTATCCCCACAATTAGCACTACTTACTCCCTCCAGTGGCTTCGATATTGAGAGGAAGTTCTTAAGTTTTTTAAAGTTGCTAACCTGCCTCTCTGCATTTGATTGGCTCATTTTGGTTCTGTGCCTAGCTGATGTCACTGCGTAGCTGGGTGACTAAAGGTGTATCGCTCCACCTTGTGAGGCTTTGTGTTCCTGTGAATAAAATAAACAGCCAACTACATTATCCCATTCAAAGTTCACACTCTGTGATCCTCAGGTACTGGCAAGAACATTTGGAAACAGGTAGAACATGCCACAGGTGTGTGCCTCTTCTTTGGTTTCCTTAGGATGGAAAAGGAAGCGGAGCTGAAGGTTAAAGCTGAACTACCCAAGAAACTGGGGGGCTTGCGCATCTCTTTTGAGTTTTCTCTGTTGCCTACATTGCACTGAGTGGTTTATAAGCAGCACTTTTTTTTTGAGACAGTCTCACTATGTCACCCTGGGTAGAGTGCCATGGCGTCACAGCTCACAGCAACCTCAACTCCTGGGCCCAAGCAGTTCTCTTGCCTCAGGCTCCCAAGTAGCTGGGACTACAGGCACCCGCCACAACGCCAGCTTGGGCTCGTATCTGCTAGCTTTGGTGTACGTGGCTGGTGCCCTGCTCACTGCACTATGGACGCCGAACCTATAAGCAGTGACTTTGGATCCTAATTTGTCCACGACAGTCCTGGCTTACACCTGCGGTCCTGATATAATTAAGAGCTCCTCCTGCTTTCATTCTCAAAAATAGCATGGTTGGCACAATATATTAAAAGATCAGCATAAAAAAGAAAAGAAAGAAAAATAAAAACAAAACAAAAAAAAAATCAGCATGGTAAAAATTGTCATTTTTAAGGTATGAGACTGGAGCTGCGTGGGAATCTGGGACTATACTCATGTAATAACCAACACCAGTGTTCACAGTGTGCTTTTGCATATACAGGTACACTCTCATTTGATCTGCAAAACAACCTTGTGTGCTAGGCCAAATGGTATCGGCATTGCTATTTTACTGGGGTCTAAGAGATTGATTAGCTTATTGCCCGAGGTTGCACAAATAGTAAGTGAAATACAGATTGGAACTCATGGCTTCAGTTTTCTAAACAGTATGCTCTTATCAGCTTTGTCCTGTGCTTGGAATCTGCTAGTTCCCTAAATAGGAAGTGGAGCGAAGGCTGGATGCTGGAAGTTTATATTGTCACTTTCTGCAAGCTGTATAAAGGGATTCTTCGTTGAGAAGTGATTGCACCTGACCTAACCAGCAAATCACAATGCAGCAGAGACACTGGCAGGCTGCCCTTCCTCCTTCTGCACAGAATGGGCCTTGCTTCTGAAAGGACTCCATTCATTCCCTCTGTCCTTCAACTGGTCCTTGGAGGAAACTCTTGTTTCCTCATTAGCGGACTCTTCTCAGCCTGGGGCTGACCCACCCAGCTGACACATAACCCACCCCTCTAACAAGGCCTCTGAAGCTTCCTTGGTCTTCACATTCCTCTTGCCCCTCTTGCCTGTTCAGAAAAAGAAATCCAACTTGGGGTGGCAGCAAAGAGAGGGGGTTGTGTTGACCTGCTGAGTATGTTTCCTCCTCTGTCCCTCCTACTGGGTGGCCCTCGTTCTTCACCCTCAGGATCTGCTAAGACTCTAGCCCCCAGCATCTGGTGTAAAAAGAACTACATAAAAGGAAGGGTTACCCAAGAAGAGGCACCTTGCTATCTATGTAGCCTCTGCCTGTGAATAAATATTTTCTTCTTCTTTGCAACTCTCTATGCATGCCTTGAGGCAAATGGATTTTTGACATCTGAAAAATGTCTGGAATTTAAAATTTTTATTTTTTCTAGTTTCTTTTAATATAGGAGATACTTTATATGAATGCCTCACAAAAACAAGTCCTTTTCGCCTATCCTTACACCCATCCCAAATTAGAGTTACTTACTCAACAGGCAAGAGAGAGACAGAGCCCAGTATTTGAGCAGAGGATGGCTGGGTAAAGCAGAGCATGGGTTGTGCAGTGGGATTGCAGCCACTTTGCACATTCAGTGTGGCTTGAAGCTTACACGGACTTGGCAGAAGCCAAATACAGCATGAAGACCAGTGCCAGGAAGCGCCTGTCCCAGTCGGTCCCTTTGCTGGTGGAACAAGCACAGTCTTGCTCGGGACGCTTGCTTTTTCAGTGGTGTGCTAACAGAGAGTTTCTGCTCGGCACTTGCCAGACATGCAGCTTGCCTTGTGTATCCACTCTAATCCCAGTGGGGAGAATAAGCTAATTTCTTTGTGGTTTAGGTCTGATTATAATCGACTGTGATGCCAATGAAGTGTTTAGGAAGTCTGTCATATCCTAAAGAAATGAAAGTCACGTGCGGGCTGAAGCAGTCCATGGGATGGGAATAAGTGAGGGCTCCCATCTGACCAGCGTCTCTTTGTTGTCTTGCAGAGATCAGGAATGGAAACCTCAAGGCCATCCTAGGCCTCTTCTTCAGCCTCTCCCGATACAAGCAACAACAGCAGCAGCCCCAGAAGCAGCACCTCTCCTCTCCTCTGCCACCTGCTGTGTCCCAGGTGGCTGGGGCCCCCTCCCAGTGCCAGGCTGGCACTCCTCAGCCACAGGTGCCAGCCCCAGCCCAAGCCTCCTGCCCGCCTCACCAGCCAGCGCCACAACCACATCCGCAGACAAAAGCACAAGCAGAAATGCAGTCCAGGTGGGGGCTCCTCTCCGGCTGATCGCTTGGTTTCCCACACGTTCTCCTTCACCGGGCCACATTCTAGTCTGTACTCTGTGTTTTCCATTCACACTTCTGTGCTGAGAGCTCCTGGTGGTTAGTGGGGAATTAGCGTAACCTTGAAATGGACACGGTGAGGACTAACTTCTGTGCCTGGTGGAGATGCATGCTTTTTTATGGTCCAGGACTGCCAGCAGCCGAAGCTCATTAGCCACTACTGCTGTTGCTCTGGCCTGTTACACATACTCATGGCCAATGAACAGCCCCTACAATAGACTAAGACCCCCTTTCTGTGTTCACCTCTAAGCCGGGTTTTTCAATGTTACACATAAGAGGAATTTTACTTAGTGGAAGCAAAAGTTTTATTCTACTGATGCCTCTTTTACCAGAAGGGAAATACAGAGAGTACTGAAGTTCTATGGGTGGCGAGTGGCTATTCACAAGGGAAGGAGGAAGCTAATTCCCTGAGGGTGGCAGCACCTCCACTGGGGGCAGTTATTATTATTATTATTTTGGAGACAGAGTTTCACTTTGTCACCTTCAGTAGAATGCCGTTGAGTCATAGCCCAAACTCTTGGGCTCAAGTGGTTCTCTTGTCTCAGCCTCCGACGTAGCTGGGACTACAGGCTCCCACCACAGCGCCTGGCTATTTTTAGAGACGGGGTCTCGCTCTGACTTAGCTGATCTGAACTTGTGAACTCAGGCAATCCACCCACCTCGGCTTCCCAGAAAGGAGCAGTTATTATTAAATGTGACTGCTGTATTAAACACTCAGAATGCCCTACCTTGCAGGAGTGATGTCCCGCTCTGTAATATTAAAGGCTAGATTTTGTTGGACTTCCCATAGGGACTGATGCTTTCCCGCTGGACTCACCACAAAGCAATGTAGACGCAGAATGCCGCGGTGGTTACTCTCTGCTGTTTTACAGTGGAAGTCATTGCATTTCTAAGCTACTCTGCAAAAGATCACCCAATAAAACGTTTGTTTTAGTGGCAGAAAAAAGGAGAATATTAGCAACTAGAAAGTTTTTGAATTATGCAATTTCTTCTGCAGAATAGCTCATAATAACTATTTTCTTTTAACTTACAAATCTTTACCTGTAAAACCTGAATATCACTGATCAAATTGATTGCTCAGTTTCATCTAATGTGCACTAAAGAGTTAACAGCCTTTCAGTGCCTCAAAGCACCAGCATTCATAATCATTAGTCTTCTCACACACCTTGATATGCCTTTTATCACCCATCGTGGTTGGGCGAAGCACAGAGCTGCTCAAACAGCACTGCTTTGTAGACAGTTACAGCTTTTTAACCCCATGAGAAGTGCTAGTTCCTGATTGTGATGGTGCTAAAACTAGCAGTGGTGGGAGTAATGCAAATCAGGTCCCTAATTAATTATCAAATTATAGCCCACTCACATTATGGAAATTTGTGGGATAGGAGAGTCGCTAGCAGTAAGGAGCAGACAGCCACCGAACCAGGCCTCTCCTTGGAAAACGACCTGACCACGAGCTGTTTCCTGGTCAGAACTTCCCTGATGGATATGGATAATTTGAATTATCAGGGCATCACTTATCAAACCGTATTCTCCAGAGTGTTTGTTCCCTAGAATGTTAACTCTGGTTATATTGAAGAAGAAGGATTCTGTGGGAGAAGAACTGGTAGAGAATGTGGGTTTGCTACAACTGTTGTTGCAGGTCTGCTCAGATCTTGGAGCCTGCTGGGCTCCAGATCCCCAAATGCAGCCCTGTTCTGAATCCTCACTTCATAGAAGAAATTGCTTTATTAAAAGGATTTGTTCCGTAAAGTTTGTATCTAGTCAAAAGACGGCACTCAAGGGTCCAGAAGGCCACCTGTGGCCCCAAGGCTGCAGGTTCCCACCGCTCAACACTTCTGGGTGCCTGTACTTTTAGAGATTCTTGGGAGTCAAAGATGAATGAGGCACCAAGGCGCCTGCCCTCTGCTTGCTCCTGGAGGAAGCAGGCAAACAAGCAAATACATGGAGAATAAAAATACCAGGTAGTGGCATTAGGATAAGATGACAAGATTCAGAGGGACTACTAGTTCAGGTTCAGTTGATGGGAAGGTCTCTCTGAGCACGTGACACTCAAGTTAGAGGGAGATGAATCACAAAGAACTAGCCACCCAAAACTCAGTTGTCGAGTACTTCCAGCAGCGGGGGCGGCTGGTACAGAGGCCCTGTGATAAGAGTAAGCTTGGCATGTTGGAGGAGCACAGAGAAAGCTGGTGTGGCTATAGCTGGGTAGGGGGAAAAGTAAGGTGCTTTAGAAGCAGAGGAGGCTGCTGCCATTTCCATAGACAACAGCGTGACAGGCAGCCCCATAGCATTGCTGTGGCACTGAGGCCAGTCATAGTGTTGGTTAGACTGGGTGGAGTTTAGACTTCATTTTATGGGTGACAGGAAGGCACAGGAGAGTATTAAACAGTAGAAAGACTTAATTTGATTTACCATTTAAAACATTCACCTTTGCTTCTCTTTAGAGAATAAGATTGTTCTAATAAGAATAAAAGGAGCAAGAATGGAAGGAAGGACCCCAGTTAAGTGGCTTTTGCAGGTTCATAGGTGATCGTGGCTTGCATCACGGTGGTGGGAACAGATAGGGAGATGCACCAATTCAGGATATTTGGGGGGTGAGCTCGGAGCGTGAGACCAGACTGACTCTCTGGACTGAGGGAGAGAGAGGTCCAGACAAAGCCTAGATTTCTAGCTTGAGCAGTCAGGTAAGTGGTAGACTAATTTATTGAGATGAGGAAGCCTGAAAGATGAGCAGGAGGTATGGACTGTGAATCTTCAGAAGGAAAGGTAAAAAACATTCTACAGATTTGGCCTTATTTTATAGGGCATCTTACTACCTGGGGCTCCAAGGAACAGGCATTGAGGAACACTGGCTAATGTTACTGACCTGTGCTAGCCTGAGGCATCCATTTCCATGGTAGGCGTTTGTTTTCTTAAAAGAACCAGATGTTCCAGTCAGAGCGTCCATCTCCCAGGAGGCCAAAACATCCTCCTATTAATAAATGCTTTACCTAAATGAGAGCCAGTCTCATGGAAGCCAGGCTTTTGTGTTCATGTATTCTACCTATAGAGCGGTTCCTGTTATCAAGGCCCCTGATCTACCTTGTGACATGAACTGGGCTTTGGAGTTGCTGTACGTCCTAACTCATCCCTTCATTTTGCCCAGGTTGGGTTACTTTTGCAGATGGATGGTTTTATCCATTCTATTCTGATACTCTCTAATTTTACTTCCAAAGGATAATCTTAGGGATATGGTATCCCGTGCTGACATTCTGGCTGGAAATTTAAGAGTGATGAAATTACATCACTGGCTCAGTTCCATTGTATTTCTAGCCCCAGATTCTATCTTTGAGAACCAAAGCCTCTAGGGAAATGGTTTGGACTCTAGATCATTAATGTTGATGCAAGCCCCAAATGGCAGGTTTGTTTTGGTCGTCCACTAGAATTCTGACGGATACAAACATGCCTGAAAACTATTTTGAAGCCATCTAGGTTCCATATCTCTTGGGAGCACAAGCACAAAAACTTGGCAATTCTCCATGAAGTTTTGCTAGTAAAGGAGTTGAGGAAGCTGGCAAGGGAAATCTGATATATTGGCACAAAGGAATTAGAGCAGATCCTCCACAACAGCCTCATGGAGACTCACTTTGTTCACTTTAGCTCTTCACTCAGTTTACATGGTGGCCAAAGACTTGATCACATGTCACCTTACGAAATTCCTCCCAGCGCAGAGCCCAGGAGAGGAGTATCGTCTCCAAGACTTGCTTTCTTCTCCATCTGTATTTACCTTACAATGATCAGTATTCACTTGTTTAGGAATAATCACAAAAATTGCCATATTTTTTCTTCATTCTCTTCTGTCTCTATACTTCCTAAGACTAATGAAACCGACATTTTATTTCTCACCTTCAGTCCTTTTCTGAACAAGGTGCAAGATATATGGCTATAGGAAAGATACATATTTCTGTCTGTTATAAGACACCCCGATTTCTTCTATCAAATCCAACCCAAATTCTTCAGAGGTACAAATTTTGTGGTCCTAAAAATCCAGAGTTTTGCAGGTTCCAAAGACTTTTTAAAGTGGTCATCTCGAAAGCATTAAGAGCAAAAAATTCCCAGGACCAGCAAAATTCACAAACCTCTCTACCCTTGGTTTGGGTCACTTTTATATGGGTTATTCAGGAAAGTCATCTGAAAAGCACTCCAGGAAGAACAAGTGTATGAAAGAGAAACTTCTCAGTACTTCAGAAGAGTATTTAAGTTTATTATTTAGGGACCTCTTGCTTTAGGGTCTTCCTGTGAGAAGAAAGCCGTACACTAATGGGAACAAGGAAAGATATTTGGGGTTTAAGGAGAAAGAAAAGTCCACTGAAGTCCGTACATAATCTTAAAAGCAATTTCTTCACACTGGATGTGTATCAAATTAGTGGAGTTAGAACTGGGAAGAAAGCTGCGTATCATGGGACAAAGTGGGCAGAGGGAAACCGGCGGGGCATTCCCACTGTCCTAGACTGTTATTTGTGTGTCTAACGCATCTTCTCTCTCCTCACTGTCTCTTCCACTTTTTTCTTTCCTATCATGCAGTGCATCACCCAAGGACTCATCTCAAAGCAAAATCATCCGCTTCACTCTGGGTCAGAAAAAGATCTCTAGGTTAGACCTGCCCTGTGTCATGCAAAGCATGGTTTAAGCCCAACCGTCCGTTCCATTGTGCCCTCCGGCTTGGCTGAGTTTCCTTTTGGTTGTACTCCCCATTTCATGTTTGCTGTTCCAGAAAGCCAAACATGTCTGGCTGCCGTTGTCCAGTGCTGGGGAGTGGTGATCGCAGCCTGCCGTGGCATTGTGGAAAGTGTGCGGGGTGTGTGTCAGTGGCGGCGTGGAAGTGAGGCCGAGCTGTGCATGGTGCTTGTCATGTTACCGATTTTCAGCTTTAACTGCTCTGCCGTCAGAACCCATTCTGATTTAGGGCAGACGTGGGTTTTGAGGTAGTTTGCGTGCTGCTCCCCGCTTTGCCTCGCCTGCCTCTCACTGTGTGTGCTGAGCCCTTTGTTGGTGCTGTTGAAATGACTAATGTGGGATTGGTTTTCTCTTGAGTTATAAAGACCTGAAGCATGAATCCAAACTGGTCGGAGGCAGCGAGGTCTCACCTTTGCACCATGGAGAGACTGCCTCAGTTCCCTGAAAATTAAAAAAAAAGGGGGGGGTTTGCTTATTAACTAGTTCTCTTTATTTTGACTTGGGCCCGTCTGCTGCCTCCTAGAGGACCCCTGGCAGGGAGTGGGAAAAGCCTTTATGTTTTTGTATCCGCTGTTATTTTGAATGTACCAATAGCTAACGTTTATTGAACGTGTCGTCTTTTATAAGGCCCACATCAGCCTTCCTGAGGTAGGTCGTGTCCTCATGCCCACTTTCCAATTCAGAAAACTAAAGCTTAGGAAGTTAGATAATTGGCCCAAGGACACACAAGAAGTGGAAGAACCAGGATTTGCACCCAGGTGGGATAACCCTGGAACGCTCACTTCCCCCACAGAACAACACTGTGTTCCTCCTCCTCCTCGTGTTCTGGTTATGTGGTTGTCGAGGCTGCTTTTTAAAATCTTAGGTTTCAACCATTACTCCCAGCCTTTTCCCTCACATGCCCTTGTAGCAACCAAACAGAAATTGCTGCAGGGGTGGAATCTCCTTGGTGTGGCTGATACTTGTTTTTTACTGAGTTCTTATGTAAAGGGAAAGGGAAACCCATATTTCATACCTGTCTTCATTTACATAACAGATGCATACTGAACCCCTGTTTGCTGACCCTGTTAGGCTGTACGGGCCTTCTCTAAGCACAGTTTACGTTTGTAAAGAGCTTTCCAAGTGAGGTAGCCCAAATTAGGCTCTGCCTGGCCGGGGAGGGAGAAACCTCAAGGCAGCGAGCTTCTCTGCAGAACAAGTCAGCATGTTACCCAGACTTGCTGCAGGAGTACAGAGAGGAACCTGAGTTTGTCACCGCTTCTGGTAGCCTTGCGGAGACTGACGACTCTCTCTGACAAATCACAGGAGGCCCGACCAAGCCAGAGCAGTGACCAACTGGCCCTTTCCCAGTTAATGTGAGTGTTGGGCAAATGCACATCCGTGTGAAAGGAAAGGGGAGGGAAGGGCTTGGAGGAGACCTGAAATCTGACGTCTGTTCCCACGATGTGCTCAGGCCTAGAAGATAAAGAAAACAGGAGCTAGCTGGGAGGATATCTAATTGGAAGCACAGGCCCATCCCGCGAGCGATTTGTTATCAGTCCCAGATGAGGCAGGAGGTGGGGGGAGGAGAGGAGAAACTGGGAGATGAGGGTGTGCTTGCCCCTCCCCGAGGCTTTGCTGAGCACCGGCCTTCCAGTTTCACTCTAAGCCAGGGTCTGGCTTTCCTTTAGGGTCGTACCCCTCACCTAGGTTTTCCTCTGGGTCCTTTTCATTTCTGCTAAAGCCAATAAAGGGCTGTTCTTAGTTTCATTATTTGCTGAATACTCCTGCTTACCCTCCCAGTACCCCACTTCTTCACCCTGAGCCTTGAACATGATTCTGATAAGAATTTTAGCTGATCAAGCATCGCTAAGTATAGCATAAACTTTGGTTGCCAAATGGATCAGCCCCACCCCTTCTGGCTGAGAAGTCCTGGAAATCAGCCTCCTTGGAGTGCGAACGTTGATTAAACACTTGCCAGAGCACCACACCTCAATGGCCCCCAGGGATCTGGAACAGAGAAGGAAGCCTCACCCTAGAATCTGGATACAGGAGAAGGGCTTATGGAGGACATGGGTGCAGGGATGAAGGAAGGCCCCCAGCGGATTTCTGCCTTTGAGCAGTATCATTGCCCCGGCATCCCTGGAGAGCCTCAAGTTTTTTGGTTTATTCCTCCCTCAGGAGGCAGAGAAACACAGTGACTGAGAGGTGTAGTCAAACACAAGTGAAGCCCACCCTCCCCTCTTGCTGGGGACTCAGTTATGGGGGCTCAGTATTTAAACATTTAGCCTGTGTATTTTTCTTGGTCAAATGGGGTAGTCCTTTCTGCCTCACAATGTCAAGAGGATTAAATAAAATCATTTCAATTCCTCAGTACCTGGCATCTAATCAGTAGTTCCCGAACAGTAGATGTGGTAATGCTGGTGTTTTAGGTTGACCTGGGACAAGTAAGGCGACCAGGGGATCTCTGCAGGATGCTCTAATGGAAAGGAATCGTAAGGTTAGTCGTTAGGTCCTCTCTGCCCAGCTGCTGAAAAGCAGATGCCAAGGAAAGGAGAAATTTAGCATTTAATCATCTTGCCTGGCAAAAAGCATCCCTGATTATGAGCATCCCCCCGCCCCAGCATGTGCACACAAGCTGCTGTCCTTGCTGGGAGGGGCCCCGCTCTGCTCCCAGCCTTTGAAGTGGTTTTGGGGGGAAGAACTGCCCTCTTGCCATCAGCACGTACCGCGCGTGGCGCGGAGGAGGGATGCCCTGGTAGGTTACGCGCAGGGAAGGATGGTTTTACTCCACTGCCTGCTGGGCTGTGCACATGTTGGAAAAATTGGTCATGGCTCTAATAGCGACAGGATTGTCCTGTCACACCATTTCCCTTAAGCTTAACGTTTTAGAAAAACCAACGTATCTGTTTTAGAGAACCCGTGTGTGTATTTTCTGTCATTTTGTAACCGTGTGTGGACTTGGGATGCTCATGAGAGGTCGAGTTCCTCTTGGAAAGGAGCCGTCAGGACCTTTTGGTGCAGCGAGTGATGAGGGCTGACCCAACGCAGCCCCCTCACGCTGCGCTGCTCCGGTGAGGCTGGCCCAGCAGGCAGCGTCTGCTGTGATACCTGCAGCTGTTCCACATGACGAGACCAGCTCCCCGGCATGCGGGGATTCTAATGCTGCAGACGGCAGATGCTTCCAGGCTGGAGGCTGACAGAAGTGCCCATGATGCACGTGGATGTTAACAGTAATGAACTTCAAATCGTTAGCGAGAGGCCTGGGGTCTGTGTCACTGGTAAGCTAGCAGACAGTCTGCTTTTCGACAACGGCACTGCTCTTAGCCTCCGTAATTAATGCCTTATCTCTGGAGGGCAGGAGAAAGTCCGAGCTTCATAGTGTGGCACACAAGGTCTTCCCTACCCTGGCCCTGTTTCTCCAGCCTCACTCCCTCCCAGCACACACCAGCTCTTTCTTTTGTACATTTTACAGTCCTGTGTTCCATGCTCTGCCCTCTACTCACCTTCTCATTCAACATACTGAATCTGCTCTGGGGTCTTTATTTGGACTCTTCTTTGATCATCCTGCCTACCTTCCAGATCATCACTACTCAGAATTGCTTCTGAATTACTTTTGAACTTCACATGCTTAATCAATTCACTCCCCAGCTAGATGTCAGCTGGGTTGACCAGTCTCTTGAGCTCCAGATGAGATTGAGAGTCTTTGCTCTGCCCATTCTTCAGACTGTGGAAAGTCCAGTGACCTCCCCAGAGTTACTCAAGTGTCTTGGGTTCTCATGGTCACCTTTGGCTTTGAAATCCTGGATTTGAACTCCTTGTCTGAATTCATTCAGTTTAAGGATTGATTCACCATCCCATGAGATGTTTTAGTTCCCTTATAGGTCAGTCCAGACTCAGCCTCTTTTCTTACTTCCCACCTACCACAAATTCAGTGTGGCCTTGGTATTATATGTGAGATGGATTTTGCTGAAAATTTCAGATACATGGAGGGGACTGACTTTGGAGCAGGCATCTGTTCAAATCCATTCACGACAGAACCTAAGTATCAATGTAGATGCTTTCTGAAACTTGGAAGTAGTGACTTGGACTCCACCCAGGTTTTGATTTGGTCAAGTTTAAAGGATAGGGAACTATCTTGAGTAGAATGTAGAGGCGATAGTGTTGGAGGGTGGACATGGGCTGGCTTGAGCTTCGTGGTGGTTTTTGATGGCTGTGTGCCAGCCATTCTCCATTTGCCATGTCACCTGCCCTTGAGGCCTTCAGGAGGACTCCTCTGCGTCCAGAAGGCTAGCACCACCCTGTAACCATTGGAATGACATGCCCCTCTCATCAAAGGAACACCTAGATCCCTTACTCAACAGAGAGAATCTGATTGTGACCACCCACGGGAAACTAACAATCGTCTTTGTCAATCCAAAACCAGGAATATAGTCACTCCAGAGAGTAGGTCCCCCTGATAACTCAGAGGTATCCCAAGCATAAGGTCTCAGTCAGTCACAGATATTTAGATGAAGTAGTTTCTTTCTCTTCTAGAATTTTCGTTAGGGAGATGATAAGCCTTGCTTGCCAAATCCTGCTTTGCCTTTTTGAAACTGTTTACCTCAGACTCTTGTTTGTTAACTTTTGTTCAACTTTCTTCTGATGCTTTAACTTAGACCCATGTATTTTCTACCTTATCTGATTTTTTCCTGTGCCTTGGCATGTTTCCTTTATGACAATGTCTTATTCCTTTATGAATCTGGGTTCAGCAGAGAGAATGAGAAAGGAAACTAATATGCATTGGCCATACATTAAGTCCCATTTCAAATGTACAGCTCTCTCATTGGGTAGTTTATTATTACAAGGTTATTACAGATAAGAAAACATGAATCTCAGAGAGGTCAGGAGACTGGTCCGACGTCTCGTGTTTGGAACAGCCTGTATTATATCCACTACACCCCACTGCCTCACAGACAGCCAGACTGCCTACCCGATTCAAGGTTGTATTTGTCCCATCCTATGCTTTGATTGTGTACCTCTGTGAAGTCCTATGCTGTCCTATGCTGTCCTGATTCAAGCCAGGGCCAGCACAGTGGGAAGGGAGCTCTCCAGCAACTCTGAAAGAAAAGGATCGTTTCTCTTCTAGTTCCTTTTTGCTTCCCTGCTCTTTGCAAATTCCCCACTGAAGTAGAATGCTGTGACCTGCATTCCCTTGTACCACTTAATGCCATCGGTATGACATCATCTTGGAACAATTCCATAATCCTTTTCCAGGCTTATCTGTGGACATAAAGACTCCTGCAGACTATAGCTGGGTTCAGTAAGTCCAGTCCAAGGGACACCCACCTGCAGAAGTTTGCCATTGGGTGTGAATACTCAGTTAACACTGATTTAGAGGCCTTTCAGAGTATTGTTTGCACTGGAAGCAGAATCAAGAGGTACCAAGAACTCATTGCTGGATCTCCTTGGCTAGATAGATGTGCTAGTCACATCCGGTCCCCAGACACAGGCTTTGACACTTCTTGTTTTGTACCCTTTCTGGGCCTACCTTTGTGGGGTTAATATCCTCCAAACTAGGGCTTTGGGGTGTGATGCCTTAAAGTTCTCACTGCAACTTACTGGGGAAGAGCTAACCCCCTTACTTCTCTCTCAGATCTGCCAGGGAATTAGGCCAGGTTCTCCCTAACTGTATAAATTTTACAGTCCTCTCACACCAGCTCATGTTCTCTGTTTATTCTACAACCATCTTTCTTGCTCAGCCAACAAGAAAAAGTTTAAAGTGATTGCCTGCTTGTATCTAAACTGCTTCCAGACTGCAGACTTCTTTGGTGCTTACAGATTTGCATGGAAAGAGAAGGCTAAAAGTTTTATGAGTTGAAAATTCAGACTTATCACTAGATCTAATGCTGGTTGAGTGAGATTCCAGTGGCTTTTAAGCACAGCTAAGTGAGTTTTAGCCAAAAGATATAACTAAATATTTCATCATTTATTCATCTTTCAACTTTAATTATTGGAAACCGCCTGGTTAGTAAATCCCTGGACCAAAATTCTGATTTGGGGAGTCCTACCCTTAACTCATTGGAAAAATGGGCCATAATATGTTTAGCCGTATTACAAAGCAGTCTGGTGACTTAATTTCCCAAGCCACGCAAAATGAGGTGTCATATTTAAAGAGGAATGTGTGTTTGTCTTTAGGCTAACAAATTCCTGTCACTTTTACTGAAAGAATGTATGATTTTATCCATCTACTGTGCAGGGAAGCTGAGCTTTAGTCTCAAAGTAACACCTGTGGAGACAGGTTGTCAGGTATTGAAAGAAAACATGTGTCTGGACCACTGTTTCCATCCAGGTCTTAAGTTTTCATTATGGATATGTTGGTTCTAAGTGGTAGCAATTCCCTCTCTCACCATTATTTCCTTTTCTTGATATCTATAGCCCTTGATTATGGAAAACTCTATTTTTAATACCTATCAGAGCAGTTGCACACTCGAGGTCAACTGTGTTGGGTCTTATCAAATCTTTATGTTCCACACTTAGTAAAATTGGAGATCACATGGTTTGCCCTCATGAAAAGGAAAAATGCTCAAAGGGGGGAGAAAAAAAGATTAGCTTTGTATTTTTAATCAGCAAACATATTCAGATTTTTTTTTCTTTAAATTTCTCTCTTTGCTCAAAGGAAAACTGTCCACATTTTGCTGGATCATTACCAGCCTGGATGTTTATATTGGGTTCCAGCAAATCATGCCCCTGGCAACCGCCACAGACCCCATGTTTGGATGGTTTCTTTGACCTCTTCAGTGGTTGTAGTTCCTTCTCCTGAAACACTGTTATTCCTCTGAGACTGAATACTCTACCCTGTTGCTTTTGCTTTTTAGACTCCCAGGTCCTACGGCGAGAGTGTCTGCTGCGGGGAGTGAGGCCAAAACACGAGGCGGGTCAGCTGCTGCCAACAACCGACGGAGCCAGAGCTTTAACAACTATGATAAGTCCAAGCCAGTCACCTCCCCACCCCCACTGCCAAGCAGCCATGAGAAAGGTGAGTCACCCTCCCGAGGGTCCTCGCTGCCATCTTTCTTCATAGCAGATCCATCTAGCTCCTTTGGGTGGGGTTTGGTTGGGATCGGAGGAGAATTTGCAAAGAGGGTGGTGAGAACGTGTCACAAGGACATAGTTGACTGGCAGGAATTTTGTTAGCAGAGTCTTTAATAAAATAGAAATAATACTGTTACATTCATAGTCGTCAGCAAGACAAACTGCATTTGTTTGGGTGGGGTCTCTATAAGATACCTGGGTATGTAGAACAGCAGTGTAGCATTTGGAATTTGAAAATAAATGTCCATGGACCCCGCTCTATATATTAGGTAGTTTTCCAGAAATACAAGCTTCTTGGGACATGCCTTTTATGAGCTGGTAAGCTTTTTGCCCATCAGAAGTAATGTGAGGGGAACTAGGAACAAGGGGGCTTTTACCCTTGGAAAAAGTTAGAAATGTGGGTTGGCTCAGTGGAGATCTTAGCTATCTATAAGGAGTAGACAACATTACTCTTGAGGCTGTGGTGATGTAATTTTTGCCATAAAAGGATATGATTTTTTTTTAACTGTGCTTAGTACTGAGCTTTTAGGGTGGAAAGAAAAGGTGAATAGCTCTGTGGGCTCCTGCACAGAAGGTAGGAAAACACAACTTTGTTTGCTTCAGCCTGTATCTCTTGAGACATTAGAGAAACAAGGAGAAACTGAGGGCATTTAGAAGATTCTTCAGTAAGAGACAGAGCCTTCCTGCATTCCTGCCAGGCAAAGTGGTCTAACCTTCGTTGGGGGATGTGTCCAGGTCTCTTGGAAGCATTTCCAACCTGGTGCAGATGCTTCCTAGGGTTTCCCCTGGACAGTGTCCCTTTGCTCCCCTGAGATGGGGAAGAGCTGCCTCTCACTCCCTAAAGTGCCCCAGGAGCCTGGGCAGCCCTACTGCAAGTGAGATCAGAAGCTTTTCATCTATTCCTCCAACCCAGGATCACTTGGTGTGATGGGACTGGGCTCCCCCAAGAGTTTGGAAATCATTTTATCGTTTTTTCCCCAGAATATGAAGGAAATCTGTACAGAGCTGACAGATGTATATGGCAGAAGGTTTCCCAGTGAGGGGCACTGGGAACTCTGCAAGTAGCACTAATGTCATAACCAGGTTGTCTCAGCCATTCAACTCTTGTGATCAAACCCTTGATTTCTGCTTTAAGCCATTTTTCTTCTCTTTTTTTCCCTTGCCCTTTCCTTTTCTTCATCATACACAAGTGTGTTTTTTAAAAAATGTGCTTACCGGGGCTGGTGGGTTTGAACCCGGCCTGGGCCTGCTAAACAATAATGACGATAACAACAACAACAACAACAACAAAATAGCTGGGTGTTGTGGGCACCTGTAGTCCCAGCTACTTGCTAGGCAGAGGCATGAGTATCCCTTAAGAGTTGGAGGTTGCTGTGAGCTGTGATGCCAAGGCACTCTACCCAGGGCAACAAAGTGAGACTATCTCAAAAAAAAAAATGTACTTAGATGACAAAAATAATACATGTTTATAAAATGGTACCAGTATATACAAGGGGTGTCTAGAAAGTATCCAGCCATATAGGTCTATTTTTCATAGTACATGGCTGGGTACTTTCCAGACAGCCCCCATATAGCAAATAAAAGCTCTCACGTCTGTGCTTTTTACAGAGTGCCAATATACACCATTTTTTAATTCTTTCAGAATTTTCACAATGCATTTATTTATATACATTGTATACATATGTATACATAATATATAGAAAGGTTTTAGAGTTTTTTTAAACGTCAATTTAATAAGCTATGTTTTTTTCAGTACTGACTACCTGCCTCATCTTAGCCTCATTTTACAAAGGATACAACTGAAACAAAAAAGTTCACCTATTTGAGAGGTCACAACAGTGATGATGATGGAATGTGACCTGAACCTGGGCACTTGGCTTCCAGAACCACATTTAATACTATGCTTTTCCCTGGAAGTGGCCAACAAATGCTCCGAGTCTTCCTTTCGAGGGCTGGTTAGACATCTGCAGGTTAACACAGAGGAGAGAGTTGGGCAGGTAGCAGGTAAAACCTGGAAGGTCCTCTCTTCTCTGGCAGATTTGCCTTTGTCCCATGGTCTTTGGGGAGAAGCTGTGATAAAGTCATAAAAAGTCAAAAAAGTTGTCAAAGTCATAAAGGATGGATGTGAGACCCAAGTCTAAGTAATTGGGAAAGTCAAAGTCAAAGTTCCCTAGTGGAAGGGAGGCGACCATGTTCCCAAGCTCACTACGATGCTGTCCACCAGTGGGTCCTAAGGCAGCCACCAATCTGTCCCTGCCTGGGCAGGGGCTCCCCTGTGTGCCCTGAGCAGCCCACGCACAACAAGGCCTCTTAAATGACTGTGGCTGCACATTTTCATAGAGGCAATGCCCCAGGGAAAGGCTTTAGTGTCAAAAGAAAGGAAAGGCGTCGTTATTTATTGAGCACATATTATTTGCCAGGACTATGTTTTTTTTATATCTTACTCAATCTTAACAATCATTCTGTGAGGTAAATACCATTAACCCAATTTCAGAGTAGAAAAATGAGGCTAATTGAGATTAAGTAGCTCCCCCTCATGGGTAATTAAGTGGTGGAGTTCATATCTAAGTTCAACTCTGGGATTCAGACTGGCTCTGCCTTGTCCCCTGGGAGGTCTTTTGTGAGGACCAAGTGAGGTAATACATGTGACAATATTTTCTGAACTGTGAAGCTCACAAACTCCTATGAGGAGTCACAGTGAGAAAAATAACAGATGGTGGCTTTGGGTCTGTGGGAGGATGCATTTATTATCCCCTCCTGTCCTGGAGAGGCAAGATAGAGCAGGTTTTGGGCAGGCCTCAGTGTTTTTTTTATACTAATACTTTTCTCACCATGGTCTAGAGAGTAAGTGGGACCTCTTTTTCAGAGAATATTATATTTCTTCTTTCTTCTGTCATGGTCCTATGTTCACCCTTGAACCTGACCTCTTTACTGTAGCTAGTGAACTAGTCAGCTCACATGCAAAGTGTAGTATATAGCAGAGAAGTACCAGAAATAACTCAGCCACCTGACTGCATATACAACACAACAGGCATGTGGATATGTGACATCTTGTCCTTTGCCTTGAGAGGTTCTGTCTTGGATAGGTGTAAACAGGTGAATTGAGGTTCCCTGTGGCTGGTACTGTAGCTGGTTGTGGACTGTGTGCAGAAGAAGTAAAGTCCATGGGATGACCGCATTACCTGTGTTCCTGTAGCCTTCACTGAAGCTTTCTTATGAGTGAGTCAGGCCCTGATTGGGTTATGTTCTGGCATTGCATCCTCGGGTGAACTGATACATAGACTTTTTTTTTTCTAAATCAATCAGAATACATGTATTTCTACAGGAAAGAATACATAGACTTAAAAAAGAAAATTTATGGTAGAGCTAGGTACAGTGGCTCCTGCCTATAATCCCAGTACTTGGGGAGACTCAGGTGGGAGGATCACTTGAGCCCAGAAATTTGAGGCTAGTCAGACTAATAGTGAGACCCTATCTCCACAGAAAAATCTTAAAATTAGCCTAGTTTGGTGGCATGAGCCTGTAGTGAGTGCTAGCTGCTTTACCCTTTACAGGCCCTCCATAAGAACATGGAGGAGGCCAAGGCAGGAGGATCACCTGAGCCCAGGAGTTCCAGGTGATAGTGAGCTATGCTTACACTGCTATGCTCCAGCCTAGGAGCAGATTGAGACCTTGTCTCTTAAAAAAAAAAATTGTGGTTAAAGTACATATAAGGTAAAATTAACCCTTTTAACTATTTTTGAGTTCACTGATGTTAGGTATATTCACATTGTTGTACAGCTGACGTCTAGAAATTTTTCATTTTGCCAAACTGAGACTCTGTACCTATTAATTATAACTCTCCACCCCCTACCCCACCGGCAGTCTCTGGCAACTCCCGTTCTGCCTCTGTTTCTACCAGTGACTACTCTAGGAACTTCATGAGTAGAATCACGCAGCCTTTGTCTTTTCGTGGCTGGCTTGTTTCACTTAGTGTGGGGTCCTCCAGCTTTATCCACACTGCAGCATGCAGTGTGTAGACTTTCATGTGGGACCCATTGACCCAAGAATTCCACTGCTGGGAATTGATCTAATCACATCAGTAACTGAAATTGAAAAATTCATGATTCTGTCCATAAGTGACAAAAATATTTCTTTTTTTTAAATACATGTATTTTATTATTCTTCATTACATTATTCCCCCCCCCAACCCGTCCGTGATAAGACAGAATTGATTTACAGAAAAGAATACAGAAAACACCAAAGCTCCTGGTAGTGGGAGAGATTTCAAGTAGG
>CAUYRH010111301.1:0-12227 GCA_963574655.1 Perodicticus potto | reverse complement strand
CTACAGGCGCCCGCCACAACGCCCGGCCATTTTTTGGTTGCAGCCGTCATTGTTGTTTGGCGGGCCCAGGCTGGATTCGAACCCGCCAGCTCAGGTGTATGTGGCTGGCGCCTTAGCCCGTTGAGCCACAGGCGCTGAGCCTATATATATATTTTTTTGTAGAGACAGTCTTACTTTATCGCCCTTGGTAGAGTGCTGTGGCATCACACAGCTCATAGCAACCTCCAACTCCTGGGCTTAGGCGATTCTCTTGCCTCAGCCTCCCGGGTAGCTGGGACTACAGTTGCCCGCCACAACGCCCGGCTATTTTTTTGTTGCAGTTTGGCCAGGGCCGGGTCCAAACTCACAACCCTTGGTATATGGGGCCGGCGCCCCACCCACTGAGCCACAGGCGCTGCCCCTTACAGATATTTTTAATTCCTGCATTGCTCTGTTTACAATGTGAAGCCAAGATTTATATCCTTTAAAAATGGGAAAAAAGAGTTATCAGGGATTACTTCTGATTTGTCAAGTTACTGTGTGAACTAAAAGCTAAAATGCGCTGAACATTACTTAACATCTACTTTTGTATTAGTCAATGCTATTTCTTTCTTCTTTTTTTCTTTTCTGGTGCTGTGACTCAGATTAGTTCATGTTATTTCTAACTCATGATATTGACAAGAATGAAACAATACTTTCTAATACCTTCTTATTAGTTGTAGTAGTCAGAGCTACTAATTTCAGATTCGTAATCCCTTGCCTAAAAGAGAAAAAAGCTTTAAACAAATCAAATAAGCTTTTACACGATGAAAAAATTTATCAAAAAAATCAAATAAGCTTTCCCAACTGCTAGATATAAGCTATGTTAAAGTGATATTCTTTTTTTTTTTTTTTGAGACAGAGCCTCAAGCTGTCACCCTGGATAGAGTGCCATGGCATCACAGCTCACAGCAACCTCCAATTACTGGGCTCAAGTGAGTCTCTTGCCTCTATCTCCCAAGTAGCTGGGACTATAAGCGCCCGCCACAACACCCGGCCATTTATGGTTGCAGTCGTCATTGTTGTTCGGCGGGCCCGGGCTGGATTCGAACCCGCCAGCTCAGGTGTACGTGGCTGGTGCCTTAGCCCGTTGAGCCACAGGGCCGAGCCTAAAGTGATATTCTTGCATCAATGTTAAAATGGATTTACATACACACTGACACGCTGATTCTTTTTTTTCCTTGAGATACAAGCACACTCCGTTGCCCCAGGCTGGAGTGCTGTGGCATTCATAGCTCATAGCCACCTCAAACTCAGGGGCTCAAACGATCCTCTTGCCTCAGCCTCTCAAGTTGCTGGGAATATAGCTTTGCACCGTCACGCCTGGCCAGTTTTTGTTTTTAGTAGACATGGGATCTTGCTCTTGCTCAGGTTGGTCTCTAGCTCCTGAGCTCAAGCAATCCACCTACCTCAGCCTCCCATAGTGCTGGGATTACAGGCCTGGGCCACTGCACCCACCCTGACACTCTGATTATAACACACTAGTTGGAGGTTCACAATCACCTGCCTATTTGTTTTGGGTTTTTTTTTTTGTTGTTTTTTTGAGTTAGTCTCACTATATTGCCCTTGGTAGAGTGCTGTAGCATCACAGTTCACAGCAATCTCAAACACTTGGGCTTAAGTGATTCTCTTGCCTAAGCCTCCTAAGTAGCTGGGACTACAGGTGCCGGCCACAACACCTTGCTATTTTCTTATAGTGGTTGACACAGTTGTTTAGCAGGCCTGCGCCAGGTTCAAACCCACCACCTCAGTGTATGTAGCCGACGCCCTACCTACTGAGCTATAGCACCACCTGCCTATTTGTATTCTTTTTTGCTTTTTGTCTTTTTTTTTTTTTTTTTTTTTTTACACAACGAGTCTCATTTTATACCCCTCGGTAGAGTGCCATGGCGTCACACAGCTCACAGCAACCTCCAGCTCCTGGGCTTAGGCGATTCTCTTGCCTGAGCCTCCTGAGTAGCTGGGACTACAGGCACCCACCTCAATGCCTGGCTATTTTTCTGTTTTGCAGTTTGGTTGAGGCTGGGTTTGAAACTTCCACCTTCGGTATATGGGGCCCGAGCCCTACTCAATGAGCCACAGGCCCTTGTCTTTTGGTTTCTTTGAGATAGAGTCTCACTTTGTCACCCTTAGTAGAGTGCCGTAGTGTCACAGCTCACAGCAACTCACACTCTTGGGCTTAAGCGATTCTCTTGCTTTATCCTCCCAGAAAGCTGGGATTACAGGTGCCCACCACAACGCCTGGCTATTTTTAGAGACGGGGTCTCACTCTGGCTCAGGCTGGTCTCAAACTCCTGAGCTCAGGCAATCCACGAGTCTTGGTCTCCCGAAGTGCTAGGATTACAGATATGAGCTACCATTTCAAGCCTACATTTGCCACCAATGAATTTGCAAACAATGAATCAATCCTTACTCCATGAGACTGTTTCATTGTTTCATTTAGAATGCAAAACATTAGCTGGGTGTTGTGGAAGATGCCTGTAGTCCCAAAAGCTCAAGAGGCCAAAGTAAGAGAATCGCTTAAGCCAGAGTTTGAGGTTGCCATGAGCTATGATGCCACGTGCCACGGCACTCTACTGAGGGTGACAAAAATGAGACTGTGTCTCAAAAAAAATGCAAAACATAATGAATGATTTGAACAAAGAACAGACAAGAAACCTGGTGCTAAGAGAAGGGAAATTACTACTAGCTATATTCCATACTGTACCATGTGACTGATGAAGGAGAATCTGCTTCTGTAGTAAGAAGAAAATCTTCTATGTGAAGAGAGGGCCAGTTCCATATGGGAGTTAGAGTGTAAATATCCCATAAACTCAGCACATTCTGCAGAAGAAATATTTCATTTACACATTTTCTTAATAATTAAAACTTTACATTTTAGGATCTGTTTTTTGATACCTATATTGAAATAAAGAATAGTATACGAGATAGTAATCCACTTCAGTCAAAGCCCTTGCCTTTGTAAGTTTGACACAATTTTTATTGCTAAACAAAATACCAAATGAAAACATTAAAAGGGAAATAGCAGAAACGTACATCAGTATCAAGAACAAACAGCAGATTGTCTATGAGCTGGAACTTCTTTGCACCTACAAAAGAGAAAATAAACAGTCTAAAGATTTAATTTCAGTGTTTTCTATATCCATATTTAAACAGTAAACTAACATATTTATAGAAAGCCACATTTAAATTAATAGTTCCCATTTTCTTTTTTTTGTTTTTATTTTTTGAGACAGAGTCTCACTTTGTATCCATTAATAGAGTACCATGGCCTCCTAGCTCACAGCAACCTCAAACTCATGGGCTCAAGATATCCTCTTACCTCAATATTTTCATTTTTAGTAGAGATGTGGGTCTTACTCTTGCTCAGGCTGGTCTCGAACACCTGAGCTCAAGCAATCCACCTGCTAGGATTATAGGCCAGAGCCACTGGGCCCAGCAATAGTTTCCATTTTCATTCATCCCTGCCTCTTTTTTTTTTTTTTTTTAAGGTAATCACTAAAACATAAAGTCTACCAAAATCGAGAGTAATAACTGCAGCATGTCAGGAACAGTCATGTATATGGATAAACATCAAACTAATCTGGCTTGTTGCAAAGAGTGAAGGGTGGTCTGGTAAAATGGTCTACATGCCAGCCCAAGCATTCGGATGGGAAAATTAAAAAACTAATAATTACCAAAAGTAATTTCATTAACTTATTTTACCTTTAATAATTTCTGCATTAATAAGGTTCTTAATTCTCATTCCTTTCCTGGAAGAATCTGGTTCCCATTTTGAGAACGCACAATTACCAGTTCCCTAAAAAAGTGAAAATAAAACTGAGCCTCAAAGTAGAAACATGTAAATTGTGCACATCACTAATTTCAAAGTAGATTTACACATTCAAATTCAAACCCAACTAGCTTTTATCTACCAGTTTTTCCCTTAGTTTCAGAAGAGAGTGAAAAAAACAGGGACCTATTGATATTTGTTGTTGTCATATGAATATTTAAAAAAGAGTAGGCATATTCTGGCAACCTGCCCTAGAGATACACAGTAAACTTTAAGACCTAAATATAGTCTTTGATTAAGTATTTTCATTAAGATAACAATAAATATTTGGAAAAAATATAAATATTAATTTTAAATTAGATAAAACCCTGGCACAATATTAAAATAGATACATGCAATGTGGAACTATGACTGCTTCTTCTTTTTTTTTTTTTTTTTTTTGAGACAGAGCCTCAAGCTGTCACCCTGGAGAGAGTGCTGTGGCATCGCAGCTCATAGTAACCTCCAATTCCTGGGCTCAAGCCAAGTATCCTGCCTCTGCCTCCCAAGTGGCTGGGACTACAGGTGCCCGCCACAATGCCCGGCCATTTTTTGGTTGCAGCCGTCATTGTTGTTTGTCATAACGTTTGAGTGAAGAAACACTGGCAACAACAACAAAAAAATTTTATAAAAAGAATTACCCCAATTATCACAGGGATTTCACTTGCTAAGTCTCCAGCCACAAGATTGAGACAACGAAGAGTATGATAATTTTCAGCACAAATAAAACTGGATTTGATTTGTCCTTGTAACTACAAAGTCAAAAAAAGAGAAGTTACATAGACACATTTTTATGCTTCATAAAAATCACAAAAAAGAGTAAAGCAATCAGTTATAAACGTGTTTCTAAATAGAAATGTTATTAAGATGTTTTATTATAGTAATTCTTTTTCTTTCTTTTTTTTTTTTAATAGAGTCAGCATCTCACTTTATTGCCCTCGGTAGAGTGCCATGGCATCACAGCCCGAAGCAACCTCCAACTTCTGGGCTTAGGCGATTCTCTTGCCTCAGCCTCGTGAGAAGCTGGGACTACAGGCTCCTGCCACAACACCTGGCTATTCTTTGTGTTGTTGCAACCGGGGCAGGGTTTGAACTTGCCACCCTTGGTATATGGCGTCGGTACCCAACCCACTGAGCCACAGGCGCCACCTCAATCATGGTAATTCTAAAAATATTTTACCAGTAGAATAAAAATATACAGAAACACCCTCCTATGTTTACATTACATATAACTATAGCTTTGTTTTCTTACCTTTTTTGCCGTATTGAAGTCTACATTCTCAATTGCTGCATTGAAAAAGAGAAAAGGTTAAATTTATAGTATTAGTCTTTAAAATAATGCAAGTCACCTCTTTTGTTTCAAGGTGTAATTAAATATAATCTAATTCAAAGAACATAGGTCAGAATTCATAATACAGCACTGATTTTTCACTTTTGCCTCTGACCAATGATACAAACTGTTACTGCATGCCCTATCATCGCACCAGTAAATGCCATTCTAAACCCTACCTTACATTTCCTCCTACTAAGAAGGTTTCCCTGCTTTGATTCTCCTACTCCCACTTAAGATCTGAAGTCTTGCCTGGAACGTCTTCACCACTTCTCAGCTTTGTTTTGAAATAACTCTTTTCCTTATCTAGTCCCTTCAATTAAACTGTATAAATCAATGTATCTTAAATCTTGTCACATACCAAGACCTAGCAAAAGCCCAGCACATTGATGATGCAAAAGTGTTTGATGAGCATCTGCCCTGAATTGATTTCTTTTTTTTTTCCTTTGAGACAGAGTCTCACTATGTTGCCCTTTATACAGTGCATCACGGCTCACAGCAAACTCAAACTTAGGTGATTTTCTTGCCTCAGCCTCCCAAGAAGCTGGGACTACAGGTGCTTGCCATAACACCCGCCTATTTTTCCTATTGTAGTTGTCATTGTTGTTTAACAGGCCCAGGCCAGGTTTGAACCCACCAGCCCCAGTGTATGTGGCCAGCACCCTAACCACTGAGCTATGGGTGTCAAGTCCCATGAATTGATTTCTAAAAAATCTTACCTGGCTCAGAGGGACATATGCTCCATACTACCTCCTTACTATATCCTCTCAATTATTATTCTGTACTATTAACACTCACGTAGTCATGGCAGCACCCGTAGCTCAGTGGGTAGGATGCTGGTCACATACACCAAGGTTGGCAGGTTTGAACCCGGACTGGGCCTACTAAAAAACAACTGCAACAATAACAAAAGAAAATAGCCGCTGTTGTGGTGGGCACCTATAGTCCCAGCTACTTGGGAGGCTGAGGCAAGAGAATTGCTCAAGCCCAAGAGTTAGAGGTTGCTGTGAGCAGTGACACCACAGCACTCTACCAAGGGCGACATACTGAGACTCTGTCTCAAAAAAAAAGCATTTATTATTACACTAGTGTTTGTCTTTTGCCCCCAGTGAAGCTATAAATTACTTGAGGGCTATACCCAAATTATAATTCTTCAGATACTGTTACAGCCCTAATAGCGGAGAATAAGTACATATCTCAATACTTAAAAGCATACTTATATCACTGAATACAATTAAACTAAAATAATAATCTTAAAAAGAATATTTAAAAATTGACTAATTGCTAAATTAATAAAATTAATAACTATTACTACAAATCAATAAGAATGTGACATATTACTTACCTTGTTGAATTTTTAAAAGCTGAAGATTTGTAATATAAAAAAATCCATTGTTTGTAAGAAGCAGCATAAAATAGGTACCTATTAAAATTAAATCAGAATCAGTTTCCCTAAAAGTCACATGGATATAAAATTTAAACCAGGACCTAGAACTAGCTTAAAAATATTTAATTTGCACATTTCAATTCTAATCAACAGATAATACAGTAATGATCAGATAAGATTGATTTACTTATTTATTTAGTAAGATTTTCCCCCAAACACCAATGACTTCTTTGAAATTTTTATTTAAAAAAACAAACTTCGCTCAGCGCCCGTAGCACAGTGGTTACGGTACCAGCCACATACACCGAGGCTGGCGGATTCAAACCTGGCCCAGGCCAATTAAAAACAATGACAACTGGGCGGCGCCTGTGGCTCATCGAGTAGGGTGCCGGTCCCATATACCGAAGGTGGCGGGTTCAAAGCCGGCCTCGGCCAAACTGCAAAAAAAACACCAGAAAAATAGCCGGGCGCTGTGGTGGGTGCCTGTGGTCCCAGCTACTCAGGAGGCTGAGACACGAGAATCGCCTAAGCCCATGAGTTGGAGGTTGCTGTGAGCTGTGTGACGCAACGGCACTCTACCGAGGGCAATAAAGTGGAACTCTGTCTCTTAAAAAAAAAGAACAATGACAACTGCAACAAAAAACAGCTGGGCGTTGTGGCAGGCACCTGAAGTCCCATCTACTTGGGAGGCTGAGGCGAGAGAATTGCTTAAGCCCAAGAGTTGGAGGTTGCTGTGAGCTGTGATGCCACAGCACTCTACCAAATGTGACATAGTAAAACTCTGCCTCAAAAAAAAAAACAAAAAAACAAAAAAAACTGGGTGGTGCCTGTGGCTCAAGGAGTAGGGCGCTGGCCCTATATACTGGAGGTGGCTGGTTCAAACCGGGTCCCAGCCAAAAACTGCAAAAAAAAAAAAAAACTTTACATGCTAGGGGGAAAAAACCCTCAAATATATCAAAATAAATTAAGGACCAATTAACACTTGTCAAAACTAAACTAGGGCAAATATGCTAAAACACACCAAAATGTTTTTAAAATGTCTTCTTGGTAGTCTATAGAACTGTCAAAACTGGGCTGGGCACTAAACTCAGCACTCTGGGAGGCCAAGGCAGGTGGATTGCTTGAGTTCCAGACAAGCCTGAGCCAGAGCAAGACCCGCCTTTAAAAACAGCCAGGTGAGGTGGCAGGTGCTGTAGTTCCAGCTATTTCGGTGGCTGAAGCAAGTGAATCACTTAAGCCCAAGACTTTGAGGTTGCTGTAAGCTGTGATGCCACAGCACTCCACTGAGGGCAACAAAGTGAGACTCTGTCTCAAAAAAAAAAAAAAAACTCTCAAAATTGTAAAAGTGAGTTTAAAATATATTTAGGAAAGTACATATTTAAACCTCTGAAATAAGATAAAATTTAAAAATTGTATCTTATGATATTAATTGCATTAATACAAAAGAATTTAACACTGTAGGAAGAATAACAATGAATTTATATAATACATTAACAATAAATTTAAATTTTTGATTATTAATCAAAGTCACTAAGAAAAAGTTCAAGAAAATTTACCTTCATTTGAGCTATCTTTCTCAATAATAAGAGTCCGGTAGGTACACTGATTTTCATCATTTGCTTTCTGAACAAAAGCCTATTACAAAGTAATTTCAAATAAGATTAAACCAAGAAACATAATCAAGAATTATATGCCTGAGCTCACCAGTTTAAGACCAGCCTGAGCTAAAATGAGATCCCATCTCTAAAAATAGCTGGGCACCAGTAGTCACAGCTACTTGGGAGGTTGAGGCAAGAGAATCATTTAAGCCCAGGAGCTTGAGGTTGCTGTGCGCACTCTACTAAGGGTGACAAAGTGAGACTCTGTCACAAAAAAAATAAAAGTGAATTATATTCTTGGGACACAAGTATACTTTATCTCAGTGTAACCTAACTCTTTTTTTTTTTTTTTAATTCTTCTCTTCTTAATTCTTTTTCTTTTTTTTAAACAGAGTCTCACTTTGTCACCCTTGGTAAAGTGCTATGGGTGTCATAGCTCACAGCAACCTCAAACTCTTGAGCAATTCTCTTGCCTCAGCCTCCATAGTAGCTGGGACTACAAGCGCCTGCCACAACGCCCAGCTATTTTTTTTGTTGTTGTTTGTTTAGCAGGCCAGGGCCGGGTTCAAACCCACCAGCCCCAGAGCATGTGGCCAGTGCCCTAACCACTACGCAACGGGTGCCCCAGTGTAATCTAATTCTTTGTACCCTCAATGAATCCCAAACAATAAAAAAAAAAAGAATTATATTCTTAAAAAAGAAAAGAATTGTATTCTTTTAACCCCAGAGTTATCAGTTATCATTGGAATAATTCTGTCTATATTCCCAACATTTCAGTTTTAACATGGAAAACTATTTTGGACAAGCACACTAAAATGCCTTCAATGATTCATTTTTCAATTTTGCATTTATATTTCTGAGATATGACTCTTAAATTTAACATAAAAAATCATTCTTTTAATTTGAAATACATGTAACGGTTTCCTAGAGTTTTAGTTGTCTAAGAGAACTTAAATAATGAATATGAAACATATAAGATCTTACATTAGTAAGTAATGTTTGCTTCGATTTTACATGAATAAGATGTAAGTTGCCACTTCTTTCACCAACCAAAAGAAACTTTCCTTCTTGACATAGGCCAACAACATCCACATTAGTATCTGAAAATTTCAAATCAAAATTACGAGCTTCCTTTAAAAATGCTTTTTTACTATAAAAAATGTAAATTTCATCATTAAAAAGTCAACTATTATTTAAGTTGCTTCTAAATATTCCAAAAGACTTGTGATGACAGTAAAAAAGCAGTCTGAATTTTATTCAGCAAACAAACATTTACTGACCACTTATTTTATGCTAAGCATTGTTCTAAGTCTTATACCCAAGAATATTAACAAAAGAGCCTCAACATTACCAAACTCAAATTCTACAAGAACAGATGACAATTAGCATAATAAAAATATCATAAGGTAAGAAATGGGCCTGGTCCAAGGCTCATGATTATAATCCGACCATTTTGGGAGGCCGAGAAGGGAGAATCACCTAAGGCTAGGAGTTTAGGACCCACTTGGGCAACATAATAAGAACCCCCATCTCTACACAAAATAGAAAAATTAACTGCATGTATAGTCCTAGCTACTGGGGAGACTGATAAGGGAGGATCACTTGGGCCCAATGGTTTGAGGTTAGAGTGAGCTTCGAATGTACCACTGTACTCTAGCCTGGGCAATAGAGGAAGACCCTGCCTACCCCGCCCCTCCCCCCAAAAAATCAAGTGGGAGTATGCATGCTGTGTTCATGAATTAGCAAGAAGGCCAAGGTAACTAAAAATCAAGCAGACAAGGGGATGGCAAGAAAAGCAATAGTATGCAACTGGCTTATGAACTAAAATTATTCAGTAGTCATGCCTTTACCCAAATGTCTTATATGTTACCACAACCTATTTCACTGTGAAATTGTGAATTTCGTGGACCAATCAGGGTCAATACAATAAGCTTCCACAAAATGAGTTTCTTGCCTTCATGATGCAATCAAGATTTTGTTCTAAAATATATGCCTTCTGGTTCTTTTTTAGTTGCCTATGCTCTTACATGAATGCTTCGGCAGCCATCTTTCCCTCAAAATTTGTACTCAAGAACAAAAGCTTTCATAATGTTTTTGCCTAATTTTGGCACAATCACTGATTTGTCCCTTAATTCAAACTTTTTTTTTTTTTGAGACAGAGCCTCAAGCTGTCACCCTGGGTAGAGTGCTGCTGCATCACAGCTCACAGCAACCTCCAATTCCTGGGCTCAAGTGAGTCTCTTGCCTCCGCCTCCCTAGTAGCTGGGACTACACGTGCCCGCCACAACGCCCGGCCATTTTTCGGTTGCAGCCATCACTGTTGTTTGGCGGGAACCCGCCAGCTCAGGTGTACGTGGCTGGCGCCTTAGCCGGTTGAGTCACAGGCGCCTAGCCCCTTAATTCAATCTTAAGGCCATGTTTGCATGTACTTAAAACCTATTAACTTAACAAAGAATTCATAAATATTTCAAAACATTTTTATTGCTATACATTCTACAAATACGCAAATATCTGTTAATGATGTTGTAATTATGTACAAGATTCAGGAATTTGAACATGAATGGCCTCAAGTATTCTACACAGCATTCTGACACAAAAACCATGCAAGTGAATTGTTGCTTTACATGTTTTCCCTTAGACTTACTGAGAAAAAGGATCATTTCAGTATACTCTATCTAGAGCCCAGCACAAAAAAGATTAATTTCTGGAGTAATGTTTCCATTGATTTTACATGAATTAAGCAAATTAGTTAATTGAAATTTATCTAATTTCAATTCTTAGAAATAATGGAGTAAATAAGAAGTAATCCAGTAGAAACTGACAGCAAGATACATTTGACTTCCAATTTATTGTATTTCATCACATTACGTACCAAATATGAGGTGCAATTGAAGTGATCTACAAATACTGTCAAGCAGTATCACTGATTGGTCTGCTACAATAATAAACCCATCACTTAAGCTGCATGCTTGTAACTTTGGGTTTAATGAGGCCTGTGGGAGGGAAAAGCATGACTTAAATTAAAATATTTTTACACAAATTTAGCAATATTCATCAACGTACAACCATCATCCCAAACACCCAACTTTAAAAATCAACTCAAGGACGAGTGTGGTGGCTCATGCTTATAATCCTAGCACTCTGGGAGGCCAAGGCGGATGGATTACTTGAGCTTACACATTCAAGACCAGACTGAGCAAGAGCTAGACCCCATCTCTAAAAATAGCCTGGTGTTGCGGGAGCCTGTAGTCCTAGCTACTGGGGAGGCTGAGGCAAGAGAATTGCTTGAGCCCAAGAGTTAGAGGTTGCTGTGAGTTTAAGTTTATGAAGGGAAAAAGCGGAAACCAAATAAACACATGTATATGTATAGAGAAAATTAAAAAAAAATAGAGGTTGCTGTGAGCTATGATGCCACCGCACCCTATCAAGGGCAATAAACACAACTCAATTTTGATAGGCCATTTTTTCTTCACCCCATCTATCTAATTAGGCATCAAGTTTTTCTTTGTATGATACATCTTTAATCCAACCAAGGTCCTACATAGGGGAAAACAGTTCAGAATGGATAGGAAGGGCAAAGGATTCCTATGCCAATTCCTTTTTTCCTAGGGGTTGATTTTATGCTATAGGAGCCAGCCATTAACATAAATGAATGAATCAAGAATGGCATAGTCTCAATGTCATGGATTTGCAATGGAGGCAAATGGAAGCATGAACTTGAGAAGAGAATCTACTTAACACAAGCCAGTGGAAAGCCCAGTGGAGATACAGCACTGGCATGACCACATCTTTTAATTTATCCAAAAAAAATCTGGATCTTTATGCAAAATATTCTGATTTTTATTTTTTTTTTATTTTTTTATTTTTTTTGAGACAGAGCCTCAAGCTGTCACCCTGGAGACAGTGCCTTGGCATCACAGCTCACAGCAACCTCCAATTCCTGGGCTCAAGCGAGTCTCCTGCCTCCACCTCCCAAGTAGCTGGGACTACAGGCGCCCGCCACAACGCCCGGCCATTTTTTGGTTGCAGCCGTCATTGTTGATTGGCGGGCCTGGGTTGGATTCGAACCCGCCAGCTCAGTTG
>CAUYRH010111299.1:0-19893 GCA_963574655.1 Perodicticus potto | reverse complement strand
CCGGCAAACAACGACGGCTGCAACCCTCCCCGCCGCCAAAAAAAAATGGCCGGGCGTTGTGGTGGGCGCCTGTAGTCCCAGCTACTTGGGAGGCGGAGGCAGGAGACTCGCTTGAGCCCAGGAATTGGAAGTTGCTGTGAGTTGTGATGCCACAGTACTCTATCCAGGGTGACAGCTTGAGGCTCTGTCTCAAAAAAAAAAAAAAAGTCCTTAAGAGATGGGCGGCACCTGTGGCTCAAGGAGTAGGGCACTGGCCCCATATACCAGAGGTGGCAGGTTCAAACCCGGTCATGGCCAAAAAACTGCAAAAAAAAAAAAAGTCCTTAAAAGGAAAGTATCACAAAAGAAGCTCATTAAGAATTCAAAAGCCCATGACTTTGTGAGAGGTTGGTGAGAAGTAATATTGATTTGGAGTCCAGGTGAAAGGGTAGTCCAGGCCTCCTCTCAGATCATTAAAGCATCTTTTCTATTATATACCTGATAAAATATAAACATAAATCCTGCCTACAACTTCTTTCCCCAAATAATACATGCTGTTCCCCACATTTGTGTTGTAGATGTATTTTTAACTCTACTGTGAAAATACACTTCCCAGCAGAGAAATGAAAGAATGGGACCAAAATGACTTAGGGGAAGGTGCCAAAATTAATCTGCCAACTACTCAGCAATCATTCAAAGGCAAAACATTTCCTGAGGCAGCAGTTTATCCTTGGCTGTCACGTCCAAGCCCAGCTGTTTCAGAAGAGCACCCAGCGAAGATGAGCAGGACAGGTGCTATGGGTCCTTACTCACCAAATGCAAACAGAATCGTCACTGAGAAGAGGGAATTGAGCTATTGGACCAGCTTGTCTATCATGGTCTTATTTATCTACTCTTCATTACCTAATTTTTTAACCAGTCAAGTTTAACCTCCCGAGCAAATGGTCTTATACCAATCCATGGGCAGATAGCTCCGCCATCAAATGTTCTTGCCAACTGGAAACGTTCGCCTTGGCTGGACGGGAGTCACACCTCCCTGATCCCAGGTTGTCCATGTGTTACTAATGGTGGGTCGGTAATGATGCCCTTTATTTTTTATGCTTCCTCTGATTAGCGTGAAACTGTGTTTCTCTAATGCTAACAGCCCCCGTGAATGTGAAAAATTCAACTCTCCTGGCTAAGGTAAGTTAACAGCCACGGTGATTTCTGTTCTCAGTAAAGACTCAGAATAACTGTGTTGATTACAGCCAAACAGATTTTCAGAAGTCCATCCCTATTTCTGAAATCATGTAAATACTTTCTAAAATTATCATCTATCAACCCTTATTTAATTGAACACAAGCACACTGTTTGAATCCAAATATGTTATATTACGCACATTGAAAATAAAAAAAAACTAAAAGGAAGTTATAAAAACCAGTGACCATTATGTTAATAGCTGCAATCAGAAGAGATGAGTCATAACATACACAATTACACTGCCCCAAATAGGTAGTACCTTGTATTCGCAACTATGTGTTACGTTTACTATTTTTGAAACTCTAAATTCTCAGTGAATAGTCTTTCTCTAAAGGGTACAGAGTTTTAAATCATAGAAGTGCTTAATAAATAACTTGCCATATCTGAATGCTGACATGTAAAAATTACGCAATCTGTTGTCACTGTCCTTTATAACGTGACAGTCTAAAACAGAACGCAGTGACACGTACCGGCCAACATATCTTAGATCCCATAAAAACATATTTATTTTGACAAAAAGAGACAGCACCCACAGAACATATCCCTTGACTACAATAAAAAAATCCATGAAAACAGAATTTATGACTCTAAGCTTATGAGTGTGGGTTGCTTACTAAAATGAATGTGTGTGTGTGTGTGTGCACACATGTGTATGTTGGGGGGTCACTTGTACCCATTCCTCAACAGCACGCTCTGTCACTGGGGAAAGTCTCATTGAATGTTGCACCTTCTTAATTCTTGGTGGAAAGAATAATGTTAAGGCCAAGTATTGAGAAGACTTCGTCACTAGACTTCTCGGATACCCTCCTCTTTGTTTTCCTTCTATGTTCCAATGTCAACAAACTTGCCCTAGTTATTAAATAAGACCAAAGGGCATGTCCTCCTTCTCCACCCTTTCTTAGCCTCAACATTCTTCAGTATAATTAAAAATCCTACAAGCAACTCACAGAATTAAAAAATGAAACATTTGCATCTTGGTAGCTGAGGTGGGAACGGTGCCAGCACAGAGACCGCCTCACCGCCCAGCTTTCTAGGGTGGAGCAAACTGGTGATAAAGTTGCAAGCAAAGGAAGGGAGGGGAGGGGAGTGGTGATTTGCACCTTCTCAGAAGGTATTTGTGCCAAATCACATCTCCACGCCATACTTTTTGGATGTGGTCTCAGGTCGGCTGCCTTTCTGAGAAGTGTTGGATTCCAGGAACTCCATAACAATTTGACATTCCACAATTATGGCTTATTTCAGTTCACATTTTCCAGAATATGTGAACAGGACAAAAAGATCTCAGATTTTTCCAAAGACTTCAGGACATTGTCAATTAAAACAAATTATTTGGGATTTGATGGAAAGCCAGATAACTGGTTGCTTCAGCATGGAACAAATAAATAAACAATTCCAAAGATTAATTTTGAGGTGGACTTGAGCCAAATCTCTTACTCCCAGACAAGTGGGCTGTAGACGATCAAACAAAATTTCTTCCATCAGGCATTATGAAAGAAAAAAAATCAGCCTACATGAGGTGTTGGGAAAGAGATTAACAGACCACACCACATTTGTATACATGGATTCTTCCCCACTGCACTACCCCAATCTAGATTATTTCTGGATAAACTGAAGGTAAAGGAAAGCTTAGCAGCAAGAGTGATATGAGAACTTTTTTTCAAAGATTAATTATTTATAATTATTAAGGTGTTGTCTATGTGGTAGGAAACTGGTACTTTTTTCAACATGCAGAAGGTTTTGGTTTTTTTCTTTTTTACTCTTCCCATATTTTTCTCATCAACGTAGAAAAGGCATTTATGCTTAAGAAATGTCAGACCTTTTTAAAGATTGGCCTACTCACTATCTGTCCAAACAGAAATTTGGTTTTGCAATCTTGCTACTAGTCAAGAACATCTTCGCTTGCATTTCAAATAATAAGTCTCTTAAAATACCACTAAAAATAATTCTAATCTCAGTAGAGTGAGCAAGAACAAAGAGTTCTCAGGCAGACGTCTGTCAAGCCATCCTCAGGACAGTTCAGCTTGGCATGCAGGATTTTCCAGGGCAGCCCTTCCCACCCCACTTGAGTTGAAGAATAAGGGTTTTGTTTTTATTTCAAATACCCATTCTTTTGCCAGTAGTAGGGACCACTCTAATATCCATTGGTTTACAAAATATAATAAAAACGGATCACAAAATATAAGAAAAGACATGACATGGAAAGTACAAATCCAAATTTTTATCATTAGGTTCAGCCAACATAATAATAATCCAACAAAATTTTTAAAAAGTTTCTAAGCACTGACTCTCATTTTCTGCCCTTATCTCATCAAACACAGTACCCATCCATGGACCCTGGACCAACTTGGAGTTGTGGTGGACTACAACATGCCAAAACTTTGTCATATAAACCTCATTCCCACAATCTCCCCTAAGTTACAGCATGGTAAAATTATTCTCAACTAAGACTTCACAAAGCAATATTGACAGAACTTACTAGCAGGTATTATCTGGAACAAAAGAGAATGTGCCCCTGTAGAATGTAAGTAATTTTGAAGGTGTGAATTATCTGAATCTCCAGTGCCTAGAACAAGGCATGGAACATTGTAATAATTCAATAATATTTTTTAAATAAATGGAATAAATTTGAGAAGCATTGGATTTTAAAAAGCCAAACTGGGTTTTTTTTATTGTATTTCATTTCATTTTATTACTTTGTTTTATTGTTACTGTGATTCTCCTTAGAGTATTTAACATATTGACATGAATTATAAATTTCCAGTGGGGAAACATGATATTGAGTCACAGAATCCTTTTTTTCCAAGGAGCAGCTTGTCAAGATGGGAAGTGCTGATCCAAGAACTCCCTCTCCTGGATTTTCCACCCTGGAATCTTTGTTTCCCTTGACCCCTCTGTCAGAAATACACCTGTTTATAGCCATTGTCCTTTGTTAAAATCCAACCTTACCTGTCAAGTTCAAATAATATGCCACTTCATCTTGGCAATTTTGCCTCATTTTCTTAATTTGCTGTGCTCTGCCCTGCCTTAAGGGCAATACTTACTAAGTGTGCTCACAGGAGGCTGTGAAGGCTAATTGCACTCATCAGTATACAATGCTTAGAACAGTACCTGCCATATAGCAAGCGCTCAGTATATGGTAGTTACCATCAGCTACCATCACAGTATTTGATTCCTTGGACATCTGATGATAACTACAATGAATTGGAATTGCCATCATCAGACTATATGCTCCTTAAAGGAAAGGCTATTTTACTCAATTCTGAATCTTCTAGAACAACCAACACAGTACCTTGCAAATAGAAGGTGCTCAATTAATATTTTCTGGGTTGAACTGATGAAGAGAAAAACGGAGACACAATGAAGCAAGCACAATTGTTCCAGGCATTTACTCAGAAGTAAGCACACATAACTTCATCGCACTTAGGGGCATAAAATAAACCAATTTTGGCTTCCAAATGAGAAAAAAATTCTGCAATCTTTTAGGATCTAAGAAACGGTATGCATAATTCGGTCATTTTAAAACTTCCCAGAAAACTTCTTACTATGAGCAATATTTTCTGGGAAATTTTTCACTACAGAACATCTTGGGTTTCTTAGCAAGTGGCTTATGGTTTTTTAAATTCTAAATCCAATAACTGGGAAGTCTGAATTTGAAAGAAAGAATTCTCAAGAATGGTGTACCATTGCCACTCTAGCTGGGTGGCGTTCTTCCCACTAGCTAGGAGCTCCCTTTCTTCTGCACGCTTATCCTTGAGACTCAACCCTCTTCGTCTACACATTTTGGACTCCAATGTAAAGTCAAACTATGATTCAACTGGAAATAGACTGAGCCCTGCGAAGGCTATGTTTGGCAATTTTATTACTCCTAAATTCTAAAACTGAGGCCAAAACAACTGTTGATCTTTTTTATTTTTTATCTTTTAAACTGGGAGAAGAAGAAAGGAGTTAGAAAGAAAATTTGAATTAGCAGAGGAATTATGAACTTACTTTTGATGACACCAAAGACTAAAGAGTTGCTCACGCCTTTGAAGAATCTCAATATTTTAGACAGGTGAGAATCCTACCACATCCACCACTTTCACCAACTGACAACTTTTCACCACCGGATGCGTCTGAGGGCCTAGTTAGTAAAAGTCCTCTGAGACCGTGAGTCCCGTGCTTTCTGGACCTTGATATGCATGTATATCACCCAGGGGTCCTGGGAAAATGCAGTTTCTGATGCTGAAGTCCTGGGGTGGGCTCTATGATGCTGCATTTCTATCAAGCTCCCAGACAGTAGTTCCTGGTCCAGAACCACGCTTTGAGCTTTGACTAGCAAGGAGCTGTTCCCGTAGACACTTACGAATAGAAAACAAGCATTTTCCATTACACCTTTGAAGACCAGAGATGAAGGAGAATCAACGGCACCCTAAAGGATCTGAGTCTGAGATGAAAAAGAATGCTTTCCATAAAGTATTGCTAAATAGTGGAGCCAGTTACAGAGGAAGCCTGCAGATAATTAAGCACAATATGGGGATCCAAGTGTTTGGGCTGTTGTGGTAATTGGTCCAAACAATATTTCAGGGGTCCAGATTTATCTACTTAGTCCCTCTCCATTGATCCAGTGACCCCAATTATAGCCTCCCCTCCCTAGGAGTGAGGGCTGTGTAGATATGGAAGCAGTGACATGTCTATATTTAATTCAATTAAAAATAAAGTTTCAGAAAATGGCCCACATTTGCATCCCTAATTTCCATAAAACTTTCCCATTTTAGGACACAGTATTGAGTATGAGGACAAAAATGCTTGCCAACCCAGTCCCGTTTTAGTGACAGCAGATTCTGGATACTTATGTCTCCTATCGCTGTACAATATGGCCTAATAAAGTCAAGCCAAAGGGACTAGATTTCATTTCAGAGCAAAGGGTTCGGTCATAAACTTTTGCTTTCTGGCTGAACAGAGCCATTCCAGCCGAGAGCATAAATTCTGCTAGTTTTAGGTATCAGAGTGATTGGGAAGCCAAATGGGTTATTTGTGAGCCAGGTATCAAAGCAGAGGCGTCCGCTTTATTGTGTATTCATTGTTATCTGGACAATCTCTTGCCAGTGAGAGAATATTTTCACAGGAAGTTAAAAGTGACTTCAGAAATTCCCCTCTGTGGTTTCCTAGAGTGGATTTTAGGCTTCATCAAAAAGACATTTGGTTCAGAGATTGCACAAGTGGGCAGCCTATAAATTGTGGAGGTATTTAGCTGGGCTTAGCAGTTTCCTTTTAAGGAGACAAACATGATCCCGAGGGCCCACAGAGTACATAGACAGAGGAGGACAGTACCCAAATGTGTGGAGCCTTTGAGTTCAAATCTCAGCCTCACTGTGTGCCCCTGAACCAAGGTGCATAACATCTCCAAGATTCCTTCATCTGCAAAATGAGAGCAATGATAATACCTACCTCCTAGGGAGGCAGCTGAAATGAAGTGATGCAGGGGAAAGGCTTAGCACAGTGCTGGTCCAATTGCTGACATTTACGGAGCAACATCTATGTGTCAGGTGCTCACGTGGTGTAATCATACTAAAGACGGCATTTACAGAGTGTGTACCTTACAGATGTTCTGTAAGTATCAGCTGCCATGACAACTAACAATGATATGGATCATGATGGTGGTGATGATGAAGATATCTCTACTGTTCAGACAGAGGAACTAAGCCAATTAGATGGTGGCCCTGTGTTGCATGGCTTTCTACTGCTTAGCTGCTGCTAGAAAAGGGTAGACTGACATCAATTGGTCCTCTGGGTTGAGAAGAAAAACTAAGCAGCATGAGTTTTTCTCCAAAATATAGCAATGTTCTTAATGTAGATCTACCATTGATCCAGCAATCCCACTACTGGGTATTTACCTAAAGGAAAAGAAGTCATTTTATCAAAAAGACACCTGCACTTGAATGCTTATTGCAGTACAATTCACAGTTGCAAAGATGTAGAATCAACACAAGTGCCCATCAGTTCATGAGCAGATTAATAAAATGTGCTTTATGTATACCGTGGAGTACTACTCAACCATAAAAAAGGTACATTAATATGTTTTGCAACAATCTGGAGGAAACTGGAGACCATTTTCCTAAGTGAAATATCTCAAAAACGGAAAAATAGGCTGGCATTCTTCCTGTCTTTCTTTGGAATGCCACGCCATTCTCTCACTCCTTTCCTCCCTCTTCACCACCCTCATCTTCCCCCTCTCACTCTCTGCTCTCTGCTCCCTTCCCTCTCCTTCTCATCTCTCCCTCCACTCTTTTCCCTCTCTCTAATATAAAATAAACTTATACTCTATTTTCATTTTTGAGACAGAGCCTCACTCTGTCCCCCAGGCTAGCATGCCATGGCATCAGCCTAACTCACAAAAACCTCAAACTCTTGGGGACAAGCAATCCACTTGCCTGAGCCTCCCAGGTTACTGGGACTATAGGTGCCTGCCACAATGCCCAGCTAGTTTTGCTGATTTTGTTTTGTTTTGTTTTTAGTAGAGATGGGGTCTTATTCTCCCTTAGAAGGGTCTCGAACTCCTGAGTTGCAGCCGTCCACCCACCTCAGCCTCCCAGAGTGTTAGGACTACAGGTATGAGCCACTGCACCCAGCTATACTTTTATATCCTAAAAAAAAAAAAAATGAAAAAAACAGACACTACATGTACTCATGCAGTCACTATTAAATTGGATCTAACCAATGAGCACACATGTGCACAGAGGGAAGTAAAATTCAGTGGAAGTCAAGGAGGGAGCGGGGGAGGAAAGGGGGATAAATCAATCTAATGAATACTATGAACAATTTTTGAGTGATGGGCACACCTATAGTCAGGGTTAAATCACTACAAAAACAATCCATATAACAGAAAACATTTGTTAACATTTTGCAATAAATTATAAAAAAAAAGATAAACACACTTTCTGGAGGGTCTCCCCACCACCATGGACTTTTCAAATGGCCATCAAATGAAGCACAAATAGATAGGATAGTAAGGGAGAAGTTAAGTATTTGCAGGACATGCTGGTCTCCAAAAATAAGAGAAGGGCCGTGGGTGGGGAACACCACTAAGCTGATACAGTATGAACAAGCCTGGGAGTTCTGAGCCAGCAAGACCTGGATAGCCAGAATGAATTAGCTCTTCCTGGTTTCTTAGCTTGACACTTGCCCACATCCCATACTTTCTACCCTTTGTACTTTATTCTTATCTTCCATCCTCCTTCCTACCACAGGGCTTTGCTCCTGCCTTCCAGGCCCACCCCCCAGACCAATTCTGATCAGGCAGATCCTTGGTCCACAGAATGGACAAGCTAATAAACTGGTCCTCATTCAAAATTGTATTTTTAAAAATACTTGCTCAGCTGGTATTTGGAGGAAATGCTGGGCAATAGGTAGCGTGGTGAGAGAGATGAATGATCCCTGGTCAGAGTTCTCAGCCTCTATTTCCCCCCATAATTCAATTTTGGCCCTAATTTCATACATTTCCCACAGCAAAAGAAAAGCCTGGTCGTTAAGCAGACCCATGTTTTCTGGAAAGCAAGTTAGAAAGTACCTGGTATTACTTGGGAGACATCCTTGTCACTCCTACTATATTACAAAAGTATTCCTTCTAACCACAAACTTCACGCCTCTTGAGAAGAGTTTAGGGAGGCACGTTTTTCTACCTCTTGTGGCATTTCTGGGGAGGTTTGAGTACTCATTATAGTTCAGCAGCCAGAAAATAGCCAGGTAGGGCCTTACCCTGCAGGTGGCGTTAAGACGAGGCTAGAGAGGACTTGTGGTGATCCTGCCCCCATGTTCACTCGTCCCACAAACAAGTTCAAGTCGATAACACATTTCAATCCACCAGGCACAGCTGGGAGGTTGCTACTTTCTCCTCGTTCTCTGCAGATAATTCATTCCAGCACACAGCTGTTCTCCCACTTACTGCCACCATAGGGCTCTCCCTGGGCAAAGCTGCACTTGCTGGGCCTTTATTTACATATGGGAAGTAACAGTTAGCAAATCTTTACTCATTGCAGAGGCCTAAGAAAAGCCAGACAGATGCACCTAATTCACACCTATCCATGCAGATAAAACCATCTAGGTGGGGTGGGGATGAGGGGAATGCCAGAAAGGCTGAGCGAGTTGGAGAAACCAGTGTCATTTAGTCCGATGAACAATGCCGCTGCTCTAGAAAGTGTATTCAGTTGGAAAATCCTGCTGACTCTGTATCTCACCACAAAGAGCTCCCGAGACCTCCGCTAACATCAGTCATTTGCAAAAAGTGTTAGCAACACAAAATTGTAAGCACCATAGGTAGCGATGCCTCTATGCTACCCTGGAGGATAATTTCATATCAGGCACATGCTTCTGTCTTCTCCTATCGGTGACTCAGTCCTAACCCAGCCTCAAGTTTTATCACAAATGGAAATCCAAATAGTCCCAACCACCTGCTCCTAAGAAGGAAGGAAGAGAGAATTTATAGGCCAAGGGTTAGGTGCTTTCGTACGCTCGTAATCTTTCCAAAAATCCTTCAAGCTTTTTCATTTTTTACAGCAGATGAATATGAAGCTCAGAGAGGTGGATTATCCTGCCCAAGGTCTTACAGGAAATCATGTCCTAAATCAGTCTCACAATTCTTACCTCCCTGCTCCCCTGCCCTGAAACTCCCCTCCCACTTTATGGTGGCTGTGGAAGCAAAATTGGACAATACAGTGGTGCAGGGGTGCATCCAGAAAGGGAAACACCAACTGACATCTTTGGGTGGTCAAATTCAATACCAATTAGATTGGGATACCTAATCCTAATTCTGAAAGGGGCACCAAATATTTCTCTTTCACTAGTTCTTTCCTTACTAGTCAATTCAAAGAAAAAGAAAAAAAGTACTTAACCACCGAAGGAAATGTCCTTCTCATTGCTAAATTTTAGCTAAAACAAGAAAGCAATAGAAATTCTTTAAAGAGTGTTACCTATTTTGTCACAGTCTTGAAAAAGGAGAAACTGATTGAATCTATCACTCTAGAAAGCAATGGCAAATATGGAGGCTAGGAATGAACACAGACTTCTAAAAGCAGGCTGACAACAAAACAATATCTTTTGCACACCAAGATCAATGAGCACAGAGATACATGTCACTTCTCCACAGGCAGAGATATCCTATCTGCTGATAGGGCATGGGAGAGAGAAAGTGTCACCTCTCACTCATATCCATCAACTCAGTTCCATCCACTTCCTATCCCCTAGTGCACACAGAGTACAGCCATCAAGACAGGGCACTTGGATTTCTGTGAACTTGAAACCCTAATCAGGGGGACTGCATCACTCTTGTTACCATGAAATACATGTGGCAGTTAATGATAAACGCTACAAAAATTATACCCAGTTGAAAGGTTTTATTGCGTGCTATTTTTCAAGATGGCAGATGGCTCCCTAAATTGATCTCAGCCCCATTTTTTGGGTGCCCCAAAGTTTCTCTAAATCAGCCAAATGAGCGTGAAGTTGAAAGAACCACCTCACATTGTTCTATGCGGAGATGAGCAGGATGCCACGGGAATGCCGTGTGCCGGATTACATTATTCACAGGCCCTGATGAAAAAAGTGAACTACCTCAAACTTGCCCCAAAGAGAATGATTACTGAATATGCTAGAAGGACATAACTCTGAGGACACTGCCTTCGGGGCGAAGTTCTCCCTGGTGCTGTAAAAACATAGAACACTACTGATAAAGTAATACCTGGGTTTCTGATTGTGGGTCAGACGAAGTAAGCACAGGCCACCCTGTCTCTCCCAGTGAGTGCAATTATAAGACCTGGATAGAATGCACAGAGCAGCTATTTGAATACTCTGAGAAGTAAACAGTAGCAGACAGATTAAGGAAGAAGACTAGAATAGGAAGTACCACCAAATGAGCAGTGAGTTTACTTTTGTTTTCTTCTGGTATCTTCTGGCCTGACCTCAAGCATCCCAAAACCTGGAAATGATTACCAGGATGTGGACAGAGAATGCTCCATGAGAAGCTGTCATTCTGGCTCAAGGAGGAGGAAAGGCAAATCCTAATACTCAGAGAGAATGAGGGAAATCACTGTTTTGCTTTTGTCTTTCTTTCTTTTCACCTTTTCTCTTGTGCCCCACCCCCAAGCCATCCAGTGGTGGCAGCAGCAGTGGTGGCAATGCGAGCCAGACCCAGATTAGAGGAGGCAGGAGAATCTTCCTCTCTGGCCAGAGGACCTGGGTTCTCAAGACAGTGAGGATGACACCCCATTGTTTTTTGGCTCTTTCAGCCCTAGATGGAAATACAGTCACAGTGTACAAAAAGCAAGGTAACTAAAGCCCCAGCAACTTTCTGGTCACAGAAACAAAAACAAAGACCCCAGGGAAGCTGAAAGTACTATACAGATCACAGAGAAAGAGGACTTGAGTATCAGCCCCTTATGATTACTTATGAATGCCTGGGATCCCCCTGACCTGTGCATGGATGAAACTGACCCTACATAGAATATATAGACTTTGTGAACTACAAAATAGACTACAACCATCTGAGGCTGACCTAGGGCAGATCCAAATAGTACCACCAATGCTCTGAAAACTCAACTAACATATCAATCACAGGCCCGCAGCCCATAGAAGCCTCGTGAAAACATGTAGCTTAAAATCAAAGCAGATCAATTACACGCTAAAATAAAATTATCAACATTCTTATAAGGTTTAAACAAGACTCAGAGTTTCATAATAAAAAAATTAAAATATCTAAGATACAACAAAAAATTACTCGCCATAAGAATAACCAGGAAAATTTCAACTTGCAAGGAAAAAAGCAATCGGCAGATGACAATCCCTAGATGATACAGACGTCCGAATAATCTGGCAAGGACCTTAACGCAATATTATAAAATTTTTCTGATAATCAAGAAAGGATACTTCTGTAAAAAAAATTAAAAGACAGAAAGCATTATTTTAAAAATCAAAACATAAAGAAGAATCAAATGTAAATTATAGAATTGAAAAATATAATAAGACGCTCACTCAACAGCAGAATGTAGATAATAGAGAAAAGAGGCAATGAAATTAAAGCTAAGTCAATATAAATTGCGCAATTTGAACAACAAAGAGGAAAACTATTTTTTTTACATTTGCACAAAGCCTCTTAGGGTCTTGTGGTCTACAAGAAAAAGATTCAGCATTTTTTTCCATAGGATTCCCACAGGAAAGCAAAAAGAGTATGGTACACAAATAATAAATAAAAACTTAACAAATTCCACTGAGACAAACCTAGAGTTTGAAGACTTTCAGTGAACCCCAACAGGAAAACCTAAAAGACTAACACCTAAACAACACTGCAACCAAACAACACAAGGCTAAAGACAAACGGAAAATCTTGAAAACCACCAGAGGAAAAGTGACTCATGATGTGTGGGTTAATAACAACCCAAATGTTGATGGATTTCTCATCAGAAACAATGGTGTCAAGAAGAAAGAGAAACAACATGTTTAAAGTCCTGAAAGAAAAGATCTGTCAATCCAAAATTCTGTATAAGCCAGTAATGTTCTTTGGGAATGAAAGCGAAATAAAGACATTCTCAGATGAAAGAAAACAGTCCTTGTTGTCAGAAGACTGCTCTAAAAAAATTGTGAAGGGAAGTCGTACATATGGAACAGAAATGATACCAAACAGCAAGTTGGAACATCGGGAATGAAGAGAAAACAACAAAAATAATAAATACTGGAATAACTTAAAAGACTACTGCTTCTCTTGAGTTCTTTCAAACACAATTAGATGGATAAAAGCCAAACTTCTAACACTGTTTATAGAGTTTACAATGTAAATGATATATACCACAACTATCACATAAAAGGGAGAGGGTAAAGAGACCTCTAAGTTATAAGGTTTCTACCTTTTACTTGAAGATGTAAATCGTTGAATCTAAGTAGACTTGAAAAGTTAAGTACAATCCCAAAATTATATTAAAAAATATAAAGACATATAATAAAAATACTATAAATAAAAAACTATACAAAAAAAATAATTTAAAAACACTATAAACAAAATGAAATTCTAAAAATGTCAAAATAACCCAAAAGAGGAAATGAAAGCAGAGAACCAAAACAGAGGACATAAACAGAAAGCAAATAAAATATTAGGCTTACATTTAGACATATCAATTATAACATTATAGATAAATGGCTTTTTTTTTTTTTTGGAGACAGAGCCTTAAGCTGTTACCCTGGATAGAGTGCCATGGCATTACAGCTCACAGCAACCTCCAATTCCTGGGCTCAAGCGAGTCTCCTGCCTCCGCCTCCCAAGTAGCTGGGACTACAGGTGCCCGCCACAATGCCTGGCCATTTTTTTTTTTTTTTTTTTTGGTTGCAGCCATCATTGTTGTTTGGCAGGCCTAGGCTGGATTCGAACCCGCCAGCTCAGGTGTACGTGGCTGGCGCCTTAGCCCATTGAGCCACAAGCACCAAGCCTAGATAAATGGTTTTATGGCATATCCAATATTTTCTACTCCTCTGCACCACATTGGAAGGAGAAGAGTTGCCTTGGGCCGCACATTAAATATACATACACTATTGAAAGCTGATGATCAAAAATTAAAAACAAAAGGTCTATGTGTATAATTTTCCTGATATTTGCCACCACAGATAAGCAAAAAAGTCCTCACATAATCCACATGAGGCCCATGAGCTGCTGGTTGAACACCTCTGGGGCCAAGTAAGAAAAAGAGATTTGCGGAATGATTTTTTTTTTTTTTTTTTATTAAATGACCCAACTCTAAAGGGTCTACAAGAAAATCACTTAAAATGCAAAGGCAGTTTGGTTCAAACAAAAAGGAATGGAAAAAGATATAGGTTTCCAAGAAAGGAGTAATCCAAAAGATAACTTGAATGATTACATTAAATCAGATAAAGTATATTTCGGAACAAAGAAAATCACCAAGGATATAGAAACAATTTATAATGATAAAATGGTGAAAACACTGATAAAACACAATGATCCAAATGTATGTGCACTTAACAGAGCTTCAAAATACACAAAGCAAAACCTCACAGAACTAAAACAGACAAATCCACAATTGTTCACAGGAGACTTCAGGATTCCTCTCACAGTAAGGTGTAGACCTAGTAAACAAAGTCAGCGAGGGGACAGAAGAATTGAATAATGCCATCAACCAGCTGGCTCTAATTGACATTTATAGCACTTTCTAACCAACAACAGCAGCAAATGCATTCTTTTGAAGCTCACCTGGAGCATTCACCAAGATAAATCACATTCTGGGCCATAACACGCACCTTAACAATTTTAAAAGAACTGAAATCATGCCAAGTATGTTCTTAACCCTAGTGGAATCAGACTACAAATCAATAATAGAAAGATAAGAGGGATATCTCCAAATACTTGGAAATTAAGCAACACACATCTAAATAATTCATACATCAAGTAAGTCTTAAGTGAAATTAGAAAATATTTTTAACCAAACAAAAATGAAAATACCACAAATCAAAATTTGTGGAATTCAGCTAAAGCACTGCTTAGAAGGAAATATATAGCATGAAATGCTTACATTTAAAAAGAAAGGTCTGGCAGCACCTGTGACTCAAAGGAGTAGGGCGCCAGCCCCATATGCTGGAGGTGGTGGGTTCAAACCCAGCCCCGGCCAAAAACCGCAAAAAAAAAAAAAAAAAAAGAAAGAAAGAAAGGTCTCAAATCCATACTCCAAGCCTCATCTAAAGAAGAAACTAGAAAAGAGGAGAAAAATATACCAAAAGCAAGCAGAAGAAAATAAAAAAATAAAGAAAACAATCAAGCTAAAGCTCATTCTTTTAAAAGATTAGCAACATTTATATCTAGTAAGAGTGACAGATAAAAAAAGAGAGAAAACCAGGAATGACAAGCACATCACTACTGACCCTGTTCACATTAATAACTCTACCTACATAAATTGAACAACTCAGATAAATTAGACTAGTTCTTAAAAAACCTTGAACTGTCACAAATCACCCAGGATTAAATAGGTAACCTGAATAGTCGTATAGCCATTGAAGAAATTGGATTTGTATTTTAAAATCTTCAGGAAAAGAAATATAGGCACAAATAGTTTCACTAGTGAATTCTACTAAATATTTAAAGAAAAAAAATCAACAATTTACACAATCTCGTCCAGAAAACAGAGGGAAAGGAAAGACTTCCCAACTTATTTTATAAAGCTGATATTATGGGACACTATAATCAAAGACAGTATAAGAAATCCACAGACCACTACCTCCCAATGAACATAAATACACCTGCAAAAGCTCTTCATAAGAATATTAGCAAATCAAATCTACCAATAGATCAGAGAAAAAAATAATCATACTAAACTAGCTAGAGTTTACCCCAGGAATGTATGGCAGCTGGTTCAATATTCTAAAATCAATCAATATAATCCTCCATATTAACAGTCTAAAGAAGAAAAATAATATAATCATATTAACAGATGCAGGAGAAGCATTTGGCAAAATTCAACATCCACACATGTTTAAAAAAAAAAAAAAAACTAGCAATTGTCCCTCCGTATGAACACCAAATACAATTATTCACAACTATACACACAAATCAGCATGTTCAGAGGAACCAAAAATCACAGCTGCCCTGGCACAGGGGAGCCCAGCACAGGGCAGAATTCAGCTGGTGCCCATGGAGGGAGCATTCAGACCAACCCAGCCAGAGGGAATTCTTCCACCCAAAGCCAAGTCCTGCTAGCCCCACCACCAGCTAGCAAAGAGCAGCCTGAAGCCCAGAGTAAATTAGTAAGGCCATAACATTGCAGTCCTTGAACAGTTTCTGTAGCTATGCTGGCTAACAGCCAGTGAACTTGGGGTGCACATGACCCGGTGAGACACAGAGGGGGCTAAGCCAGTGCCTGTGTCATCCCTCCACCAACAGCAGGCAGTGTGGCCCAGGGAGAATCTACTGGTGAAAGGAAAGGGTCAGAGTATTTTGTTTTGGAACTTGAGTACCAGCTCAGCTGCAGTAAAATAAAGTGCCAAGGAGTGTCCTGAAGCCCCCAAGCCCAGGCCTTAGTATCTGGAAGGCATTTCTAGACCCACCCTAAAACAAGGAAACATATTGCCCTAAAGGGAAGGCCCCAGTCCTGGCAGGATTCAACACCTGCTGACTAAAAAGCCCCTGGGCTTTGAATACACATCAGAAGTAGCCAGGTAACAGTCACCACAGCTCTGGTGGAGACCGGGCTGGCTACAGGTGTGATGTGGAGTTAGTAGCCACGTTACTCCTTCTCTAACTCCAGCAGCCCAGCATAGCACAGAGAATGAGAGACTTTGGTAATTCAGGAAATTCTGCCGTATCTTACCCAAAATCACCGAGGCAGTACCACCAGGAGTCTGCGAGAATCACAGCATTACTAGGCCTGGAGCACCCCCAATGCAGACATGGCTGCAGTGACCAAACACTTAGATCACAACACTCAATTCCCTTTGAGTATATGGAAAGGCTTCTCAAGAAGGACAGGTTCAGACAAGCCCAGACCACAAAGATTAAAATAAATGCCTAAATCTTGAATGCCTTGACATCGATGAACTTTCACAAGCATCAAAAACATTCAGGAAAATATGAACTCACCAAATGAACTAAATAAGACACCAGGGCAGGAATCAATTTTGGAGAGATGGAGCTATGTGACCTCTTTGACAAAAGTATTCAAAATAGCTATCTTAAAGAAGCTCTATGAATTTCAAGACAACACAGAGAAGGAATTCAGAAGCCTATCAAAGAAAAAAAAATTTTTTAAGACATAGTCTCACTCTGTCTTCCTTGGTAGAGTGCTGTGGCAGCATTGTAGCTCACAGCAACCTCAAATTCGTGGAGTCAAGTGATCCTCTTGCCTCAGCCTCAGTAAGGAGACTATAGGTACCCACCATAATGTCCAGGTGTTTGGGTTTTGTTTTTTTTTTTCTATTTTTGGTACAGAAGAGTTTTCACTCTTGCTCAGGCTGGTTTTGAACTCCTGAGCTCAAGCAATCTATCTGCCTCGGCCTCCCACAGGGCTAGGGCTATAGGTGTGAGCAACCACACCTAGCCTATCAAAGAAATTTTTATTTATTTTTTCTTATTTTAAATTAATATGAGGGTACAAAGTTTTAGGTTACATTGTACTAACTTCCAAGGTGAAGTTCAAGTTGTAGTTGAGACCTTCACCCAGGGGTCATGCTGAACACCCTCGCATTGTGTACATTGGGTGAGATTCTGCCAATTTCCCTCTAGTTAGACACTAGACTATATTTGTGTTTTATTGTTCTTGTTGGCATGCAATTGTTTATATACTGGTTTCATTTAGTATTGAGTACACCAGACATTTTTTTTCTATTCTTGAGATACATTACTAAGAAGAATGTGTTTCAACTCCATCCAGTTACTATGCAGCCATAAGAAAAGTTGAAGACTTTGCACCTCTATCAGAGAAATTTAACAAAGAGATTGAAATTAAAAAAAAAAAATCAAATAGTTCTGGAACTTAAGAACTCAACTAACAAACTAAGAAATTCATCAGAGTCTCTCAGCAGCAGAAATGACCAAGGAAAAGAAGGAATTAGTCAGCTTGAAGACAGGTGGTTTGATAATACACAGTCAGAAAAGGAAAAAGGGGGGGAAGAGAATAAAGAAGAATTAATCATAACTACAAGATGTAGAAATCAGCCTTATAATGGCAAATCTAAGAGTTATTGGCCTCAAAGAGGAAGTGGAAAGACAGATTGGGGTAGAAAGTTTATCCAAAGAAATAAAACAGAGGGGGAAGGAGCAAGATGGCAGTCAAGTAACAGCTTCCTTGCAACTGGGCATGGTGAGACTGGGGAGAGAAGACTTCAGGCATCTCTGGCTGGCAGATCTGCCCAGAAACATCCCTTTGGGGACACAAGGAGATAGCGTGAGACTTCTGGACCCCTTGAGGAAGGCAAAAGCAGTGGAGATCTGGCAAGTGGTTGCATGTGTTCGTTCGGTCTAATCCTGCCGGCAGCTGTAGGTACAGGAGCAATGAGATTGCAAACTGGAAAGGCCTTACCTATGAGCTGTTTGGGTTTTTTTTTGACTTGGCACTCAGTTGAACTACCTTGGGAGAACTTGGGCAAGAGTGCAGAAGTCTTTGAGTGTTGTCTAGGGCCCCAGACTGAGCCACCAAGCCAGACGGAGCTACCTGTGTTTGGTTGTGGGCTGTGTGGAGCCATTGTGGGAGCTGCCCTGGCAAGCTCCACCCTCAGAGTTGCAGAACAAGCATCGGGCCGGAGCGAGTAATCTACTGACTGAGCAGCCTAAAGGCGGGGACTGAGACGCCTTGCAGCCTTAGCCCTCAGGGGCATAGGGTGAAACCGGTTTTGGCACAATGGGTAAGTGGATAGCCACTTAAGGAGTGATCCCAGCCACTTTTCTGGGAAAGCTTCTGCTTAGCCCAAGTTAGCAATTTAAAGTGCTGTCTAAGCAGGCTGAGGAGGATTTAGGCTCTCCACACTGTGAAGTTTGAGAAATCATTAGAGGCCTCTAGTCTCCATTTTGTATAGCTGTAACAATGTTGTGATAAACATATCACACCCCAGAAGATCACCTCTTGCCCAGACAATATTCGGCAAGATATATATACTACTTTGTTTTCTGTCTGGTTTTGTTTTCTGTTCTTTTTTGGGTTTTTGTTGTTGTTGTTGTTGTTGTTTGTTTTTGTTATTGTTGTTTTGTTTTTAATTTCAACATCTTCCTTAAAGAGTTTTCTTTTCCTTTTTCTTGCTTTTATTTTTTCATTTTTCTAGTTTAACTATAATTTTCCATTGTTGCATTTTTCAACAATCAGAACTTCATTTTTGCTAATGTTTCTACCCTTATTAATTGTTTTTTTCCCCAATTTTATCCCATAAAGTTGTCATTTTGTTTGTTTTGGTTTGATTTATTGCATTTTTGTCTTTCCTCTCTACTTGGTGGAGGTGGGGTACTGTGTCCAAACAGGCTGGCAAAGAGCTGCTGACCTAACCACCCAACCCGGCACTCCCAGAGGTTGGCGGTTCTTAAGTTTGGGTCAAAGTACCCTACTATACACCTATATTGCTCCCGTCCCCCTCTTTCTGTGCCTCTCTTCTTTTTGTCAATAGTTGCTTCCACCCACCCCCTCTCCTTTCTCCTTTTTCTTTTCTTTTTTTCTTTTTTCCCTTCTTGTTCTTCGATCTTCTCATCCTTCTGGTCCTGTACCAAAAGGACTCATTGAAACCCTAGTCCAGAGGCATGGCAACTTAAAGAGCAGGAGGAAGTGAAAGGAAAATTTGGGTGAGGAAACAAATAAAAGAAATCACTCATGAGGAAGAATCAGCAGAAAACTCCTGGCATCATGAAAAACCAGTCCAGAGCAACCTCCCCAAGGAACTGTGAGGTAGCTACTGCAGAGGATTCCACCTATAAGGAAATATTAGAAATGACAGAAAGGGAATTTAGAATACAGATGATGAAAACAATCAAGAAAATGAAGGAAACTGCTGATAAAATGGAAAAGGAAATCCAAAAGCAGAATGAATTAAGAAATGAACGCTATGAAGAATATAAAAAGGATATAGCAGAGCTGAGGGAAATGAAGCAGTCAATTAGGGAACTTAAAGATGCAGTAGAAAGTATCAACAACAGATTAGACCATGCAGAAGAAAGAATCTCAGAGGTAGAGGACAAAGCTC
>CAUYRH010111298.1:0-18276 GCA_963574655.1 Perodicticus potto | reverse complement strand
AACTCAAAGTAAATATAAGTGATACTCGGTTTATTTTGTAATTAAAATATTTATGTTTAAAAGAGGGTATGATAGATAGTTTTTGAGCCTCTTATTTTGTTTCTTTAAAAATAATTCTTTTTTTTTTTTTTTTTTTTTTTTTAAAGACTAGAGTCTCACTTTGTTGCCCTCGATAGAGTGCTGTGGTGTCATAGCTCATAGCAACCTTGGGCTCTTGGGCTTAGGCGATTCTCTTGCCTCAGCCTCCCGAGTAGCTAGAACCACAGGTGCCTGCCACAACGCCCGGCTATTTTTTTGTTGCAGTTTGGCCAAGGCCGGGTTTGAAGCCACCACTCTCAGTATATGGGGCCGGTGCCCTACTCAACTGAGCCACAGGCACCACCCTGAAAAATAATTCCTAAATATTCTCAGAAGTTTTGAATTCTGTTGTTTTGTACAACAGATTAGTTCCAGATCCTTCTGACAGTTAAACTAATTAATTTTATTTGAAAGTGAAAAGAGGACATAGTAATCTTCTTTAGCTATTAAAATAATACTTGGGGAGTTGGAGGCAAAAAGGAGAAATCTAGTTCTCTTCTCTTCCAGAAAGTGTTCAATGGGAGAGAAGTAATGTCGCTTGACTTCTGGACCCAGTACTTAAGTGTTTTTACTTAGCCCTTTCTTGTAATTTAAGATCACAGAATTTCAAATGGGGAATAGGATCTGGTAGTGGTGAGTGCTATAGCTAAACAACTTGAGGATAGGAGAATTGCTTGTCTGGAAAATTTTTACTTTGATGATAGCTATATGGAAACCCTTTGACTTTTTTTTTTTTTTTGGTAGAGACAGGGTCTCACTTTATCACCCTCAGTAGAGTGCCGTGGCGTCACACAGCTCACAGCAACCTCCAACTCCTGGGCTTAGGCAGTTCTCCTGCCTCAGCCTCCCGAGTAGCTGGGACTGCAGGCGCCCGCCACAACGCCCGGCTATTTTTGTTTTGCAGTTCGGCTGAGTTCAGGTTTGAACCCGCAACCTTCAGTATATAGGGCTAGCGCCCTACTCGATGAGCCATAGGCACCGCCCCCCTTTGATGTATTTTAATGGAAAGAAATTATGCTTTTTTAAATGTTGCTTATCACTTTTCAAAGATGTGATTCTTACCATAACCTAACCTACTTTTTACATTTATTAATGAGATAGATGTAAAGAATAAAGGTTATAAACTTAAGTGCATTTGCCTCTGGAACCCTTAACCTTGTTGGTTTTTTCAACACTGTTTCTAGTCTGAGACAGTCATTGTCATTTCTACTGGACTGTATATTCCTAGAGGGCAAGTGTAAGAACTGTTTTGGGTGGTTGGGTGGGGGGATTTTGCAGTTTTTTAGCCAGGGCTGAGTTTGAACCCGCCACCTCTGGTATAAGGGGCCAGTGCCGTACTCCTTGAGTCATAGGTGCCACCAGAACTGTTTTTTAAAATACCAAGATTTGTGTGGTTTGTCTTCAGTTGGGATTCATGACATCTGTCAATAATTGATGTGCTTTTAAATGGTAATTTACCCATAAAAGGTGGCTTGTTAGTGGTCTTTTAATTTTTTTTTTTTTTGCTGAAAATGAAAATTTTTTTTTCAGGTTAATGTGAAGGTACACATTAGTTACAGTATTTACATTTGTTAGGTAGCGTCCCTCTTGTAATTGTGTTCCACACCCACAAGGTGTGCCGTATACCCTTACATTGTGCCTATTAAGTAGGAGCACACCAATCCCCTCCTCTCCCATCTCTTGGCCCCCCACACACAACTTGAATTGAATTGAGTTTTTCTCTTATGTGGGCATGTGTTTTTTGGCTACTGGGTTCGTATTAGTATTAAGTACATTGGTTTTTGGTTTTCCATTCTTGTGATAGTTTGCTAAGGAGAATGTGTTTCAGCTCCATCCAGTGGAAATGAATTTTTTTTAGAGTTGGACCCTTAGTGGCCCAATCACAACCTGCTATAATCTCAAATGCCTGGGGTCAAGTGATCCTATCGCCTCAGCTATCAACCCTGTGTAATATGTATGTATAATCTTTGTCCATATTTTACACATTAAGGTGCCAGCCTAGAAATAAGTGGACCACCTTCTAGTAAATTATATCAAGACCCAGTTCTGGGTCTCCTTATTTTCAGATTTCATATTTTGCCAGCCTAAATTGCAAAGATGGATACAGTATTTACTTTTATGTGTATAAGGGAAAACTAAGTTTGGTCCTCAAACCAGCCACATGACTTCTTTATTTAATGATTACAAACTAGCCTCACTAGATTAAGGAGGTCTCTAACAGCAACAGTTGTTTGTTTGGTTTCATCTTCTTAAAGTATAGAATTGCCTTATTTATATAAACATAGATCCATCTTTTTTAAAGATGAATGAACTTACTTGCTTTTCAAGATAATCTTAGACTCCAGAGTTCTTTGGAGTAACCTTGGGTTTAAATTTTGGTATTAGATTAATACAAAGTTTTCTTAATGCTTTCAGTCTGCTGTGTTAGCTTTTATCCTTGACAGGATTGAAGTAGTCTTTAAAGATAATCTCTTGTTGGCTTTGATTTGTTTGTCTTTAGAGACAGGTTAGCTCTGACACTCAGGTTAGAGTGTATTGGCACAGTCATAGCCAGCTGTAAACCTTGAACTCCTGGGCTCAAGCAGTCCTCCTATGTAAAGGCCTCTCGAGTAGCTAGGACTTGGAGGTACACACCACCTGGCCCAGGTAACTTTTTTTGACTTTTATAGAGATGTTGCCCGAGCTGGGTTTTTGTGTTTGGGGGGGGAGGGGGTTTTGCAGTTTTTGGCTGGGGCCGGGTTTGAACCTGCCACCTCTGGTATTTGGGGCCAGTGCCCCCCAGCTGGTTTTGAACCCCTGGCCTCAAGTAATCCTATTACCTCAGCCTCCAGAAATGTTAGGATTACAAGCAGAGCCACCGTGCCCATCTGGCTTTTATGTTACATGGTACTATCAGTGACATTTAATCCTCAAATCTACCTTTTTTGCATATTAGGTATATAACTGTTTTTTTTTGAAGCTACTTTCACTTCTTTTGTTTTAGTTCCCATTCTCAATCCCCCTAATTTGTGTAATCTCCTACATAGTCATTTGGAGTGGTCATTTGGAGAAGTGTATTTTCTGAGAGAAAACCTCATGCCCCTACCCTAATCCTAAATTAGTTAGAAAGAAACCTTTCACTGCATGAAGTGTCCTGGACTTGCCAGAAGGTAGAAGAAAAGGAAGGATTTTGAATCTTCCCTTCATTGAGTGCCCAGTATTCTTAATGGATTTTCTCAGTTGTGCGTAGCCTGTGAATGGGGACGTTGTCCTCAATGCATTTTAACCCCTTTTGTCAAGGTGTGTTATTTTTAAAAGATAATGATTCTAAGATAGATTAAATATCAAGCTACTGTCATGAAGTTTGAGAAAGAATATGTTATCATTGAATTTTATTACCAAAGCAGAGTTTTATATCTTTTTTTGCAGGAATATAACATTAAAATGTTTGTAAAGTTCTATCTGTATTCTTCAAAAGCTGCTACATGCACCAATATTGTAATAATACATCTTAGAATTAAAAGAAATGTTTAGAATCATTTAGTTCAGAAGTCAAAAACTGCTGGCCCAGAGGCCAAACCACTATCTCTCAAATTGATGTTGTTGGTTTCTACGGTACTCATATAAGTTTTAGAATTCAAATGACTTACATACACTCTCTATTTGAGCACACTCCAACTATTAACCTAACAAGACCTTGCTGCTTCAGGCTTTTACATGCTTACCTGGCTGTTAGAAGGCATCTCAATATTTACTATTTCTCCTTTCCTTATTCTGTCATTTTATAGACAAGGAACCTGGAAAAGAATTAAGTGATTTGCCTCAAGATATGCAGCTTATTGAATAGAGCCTCTTAACTCCCAAGATGTTACTTTCCACAGCTTCTTGTCTCCTCTTAGAGAACAGTTAAAGATAGTGTAAAGTATTTAGTACAGCTTGTCAGAAATGAGAATGGCTGAGATAGTGCAAGAATACTTCAGAGACATTTCCATGACACTGCCTTCCTAAGACATGAATCCTGAGCATATATGCTGCTCTGGATACCCGATCCACATCTCTGTGTTACTCGTACTATGCAAGGGGGGACAAATACCCTCTTAGAAGGCACTGGTAAAGGAAATTTCCGAAGGTCATTTTTTTTACATCTTGAAAAATAGTACTATACCCACTACATAGACTCCTTCAGAAATCCCATTTATATCTCTATTTGCAGAGGAAGAAGGGGGGACATCTAAGCCACCAGTTTTCCAGTGGGTCCTAGATAAGACTCCAATTGCCAAATCTAAATTTAACTTCAGCCACAAACTAATCAACATGTTACCCCACCAAAGATGATTTTAAAATGCTCAGCAGAACAAAGCCCAATGGAAAAGTCTTCTGTTGAAAACGGAATTTAATATCAGTCCATTGACAGGCCTCTTTGGCTACTGAACTGTGTAGTACTTTCACCTTGGTAACAGAAGTCCTTCATAACCACCCCATATAAAACAATCCATCTGTTACTCCACCTACTTTAATTTCCTTTTTTTTTCCTTTTTACTGCTCATCATACCTGACATATTTTATATTGATTTTGTTTTCTACTTCTACATTATAAATTCTAAGGACAGTCTTTTATCCACTGCTCTATTCCCACTGTCCAGAGTAGTGCCTGACTTGGTACATATTCATAGTAGTCTTGGTGGAAGATGTTATTTCTTAGATTTTGTTTTCTGATTATCAGATTCTAGCATAGTTCTTGGAACAGAGCATGTCCTCAGTAAATAGGCAAGAATTGTAGTTTTTAAATACATAATGTTTATCATTGTAATGCCTCTTAATCCTTGATTTTTAGAATTGTTCTTGGTTCATAATTAAGATGAGTAATATCTATATTTGGGACTTATTTAGATCCCCCCTTTTTTTTTTTTAAGACAGAGTCTCACTTTATCGCCCTCTACAGTGCTGTGACATCACAGCTCACAGCAAACTCCAACTCCTAGGCTTAGACGATCCTCTTGCCTCAGCCTCCCCAGTAGCTGAGACTATAGGCGCCCACCACAACGCCTGGCTATTTTTTGTTGCAGTTTGGCTGGGGCCAGGCTCGAACCCACCACCCTCAGTATATGGGGCCGGCACCTACTCACTGAGCCACAGGCGCCACCCTCTTAGTTAGTTCTTATTAATGAAGAATATTATAGGCAATCCAGAATGGTAGATAATTAAATCAGTTGTTTGCATTTGGATGTGTCCTTTACTATATTGGACATATTTAGACAAACAGTTTTATTTTCTTTTAATTCATAAATCTTCAGGGTTTTCTACTACCTCATAATAATAGCATTCATTATTGTTTTGTAGTTTTGTGGAAATGCCAGTTAATACCTGATTGATGAAATACTATCTTAAATAAATTTACTGAATTTGGAGTATGATTGTGTCTGTTTTCCTACATTTCCCATTTCAAGCATTTATGAAGCAGCCACTGAAACCTGACTTTTTAAGGAGCCCTAGGAGGCTTTGTTTTTTATCTTTCCATGTCTTTGCTATGTTTTATTCTGAAACTAAAATTAACTTCTTAAATTAATTTAAAAAACTAATATAAGCAAAGCTACAGGAAGTTGTAAAACTAATTAAGTAAACTTTTAAACAAATAAAAGTGGGTATTCAGGTATCTTGCAAGAAGTAATAGCAACATATTGAGAGCTGTCAGTTGCTTTTCATTAATCAGGTTGGTTGTAATTGCACAAACTTTAGGTGATCTACATAAGTAATTTAAATGAGGAATCTTTTTATGTTCTTTTGTTTTTGAGACAAAGTCTCATTTTGTTGCGCTTAATAGAATGCTGTGGCATCACAGCTCACAACAACCTCAAACTCCAGGGCTCAAGTGATTCTCTTGCCTCAGCCTCCCAAGTAGCTGGACCACAGGCATCCGCCACAACGCCGGGCTGTTTTGTTAGAGACGAGGTCTCTCTCTGGCTCAGGCCGGTCTCGAACCTGTGAACTCAGGCAGTCCACCTGCCTCGGACTCCCAGAATGCTAGGATAACAGACATGAGCCCCTGTGCCTGTAAAATGAGGAATCTTTAAATGTAAATAATATTACACCAAAATTTTTATTCAAAGATAAATATCAGAAATATTTATGCTTTTGAAAAATTAGTATAGAAAATACTTTTTTTTTTTTTTTTTTTTTTTGTAGAGACAGAGTCTCACTTTATCTCTCTTAGTAGATTAGTGGAGTGCTGTGGTGTCACAGCTCACAGCAACCTCCAACTCTCAGGCTTAAGTGATTCTCTTGCCTCTGCCTCCCGAGTAGCTGGGTCTACAGACGCCCGCTGCAATGCCTGGCTATTTTTTTGTTGCAGTTTGGCCGGGGCCGGGTTTGAACCCGCCACCCTCAGTATATGGGGCCTGTGCCCTACTCACTAAGCCACAGGAGCCGCTGCATAAAATACTTCGTTTTAATAGTAGTGGAATTTGTAGTGTTTTAATAGTTTCTTTAGAAATGTAATTGATTCTCCTCATCTGTAATCTTAGATTGTATTGGAGAGACAATGTGAGTCGTGCTTTATATTTATACTTGTGTAAGTGCCTGCTTATTGTAGAAGTTGTACTTTTTTGCTGATCAAATATTAATATGTCTTATTATGGCACTGTTGATAACACTCCTAAATTAATTTTGCATATATTCTACATTCTTTCCTATTTAACAAACCAAGGGAAATGAGTATCTGGGAGTTTTCTCATTATTTAATATAATTGTTTATTTCATAGATTAAAACTTAGTGCAAGCATACTGAATTTGCAGACTCATTTAAACATAGACATGTTATTGTTAACAGATAACTTCAAATTGCTTCCAATTTTACAAATAAATCATGTACTTGGGTGGCGCCTGTGGCTCAATGAGTAGGGCGCCGACCCCAAATGCCGGAGATGGCGGGTTCAAACCCAGCCCCAGCCAAAAACTGCAAAAAAAAAAATTAAATAAATAAAAAATAAATCACGTACTTGTGGCATGCCAGTTAAAGTACTTGGAATTTAACTCCTTGTCTACCTATTTATGTTTTCTTTCTAGATAAACTTTTTGTCTTGCTAATTTTATGTAAAAGAGAAGCATGTCTAAATTATCAGTATTTGTGTTGTTTAAAGCATTTCTTTTTGTATCCAGCACTTAAAATGTTTAATTTTGTAATTTTCTTTTTTTTAATTTTTTTTGAGACAGAGTCTCAAGCTGTCAACCTGGATAGAGTGCAGTGGCATCACAGCTCACAGTAACCTCCGATTCCTGGGCTCAAGCAAGTCTCCTGCCTCTGCCTCCCAAGTAGCTGGGACTACAGGCGCCTGCTACAACACCCAGCTATTTTTTGGTTGCAGCCGTCATTGTTGTTTGGTGGACCTGGGCTGGATTCGAACTCGCCAGCTTGGGTGTACGTGGTTGGTGCCTTAGCCCGTTGACCCACAGGCGCCGAGCCTAATTTTGTAATTTTCAATAGTTAAGTATCAGCCCCTTGTGAGAAACATACTAGTAATTAAGGTTTAAAAATAGGATTAAAGGAAATCTGAATGATTCTTTAATGCCTGGTAGTTTTTATAATTACTCAAGAATTGAGTGGCTAAACTTAGTATTTTCAAGTTTTCTAATGGCTGCCTTTTGAAAATGGCAACAGTTGTCAACATTACTAAATTGTAGTGACATTGAGGAATTAAACTCCACAGCTCTTCTACTTCAGATTTTGTTTTAATATTCACTTATGTGTTTTATAATTTTGTCTTATTTATTCATAATAGAACTATCAGAAAAAGCATAAACAAAAGGAGAAGAAAAGCAATCACCCACCGTACCACCTTGTCACTCACCTATGTTTAAAACTCCAGGGAACTGAGATTCATTTTCCATTACATCTCAAGATTTTCTCAGTATCCTTGAATTATGGTAGTAATATTTGAAATTCCCCCAGGCTGTCAAAAGTACAGTCTGCATAACTTCAGATACAGTGGAGTTTGTTAATATTGGGAGGCAGAGATAATGCCATTATTATGGGATTTTTGTTTAGTAATGTCTTTTTTAAATACTAAATAGTTACTTTACAGTCTATGTTTTTGAACTGCATTTTTAAATAATTCAAACTACTGATGTATGCTCAGTAGGTTTTTGCTTTTTGTATTGACATGGAGGGTTACTGACCTATGTATATTTAGAAACTAGTTTTTATATCTTTTTGCCCACCTAGAAGAAAATGTTTTAAATCAGACAAAAAATTGGACAGTCCCTCATTTACATTCTTAGATGCTTTACTGATCTGGTAGATGAAAGGGTAGAACAGTGATTATCAACTGAGAACAACAGTTCTGCTTCACGACGTTGAGTATTACAATACAGTAGAACCTCTGTAAGTTGACCACCCAGAGGACTGTAACAAACTGGTCAGCATCAGGAATTAGGCCTGTTGTACTGGTATGGACATGGGATGGGTGTCTGGTCAATGAAAATTAGGTCAACTTTGAAGGTGGACATCTATGGAGGTTCTATATTTAGAAAGCTGTCTTATTATTGACAGTTACTATGTGCAAAGTACTAAAGGCACTTTAAAAAATTGATACATTTCTTTCCTTAATTTTTCAAGCACATATTACACTGTTTTCCAGGCATTGTGTCAGGTTCTGGAAACAGTGAATAAAACAGACAAATCCCTACCCACTTTGTCATCCACCTCACAACCTTAAAATGTGACTATTACTATTTCCATTTTACCTGGAAGGAAGGTGAGACTCTGAAAGGTTTCATGAATTAACCAGTATTGTACAAAACTAGGATTCAAAACATAGGTACCACTAATCACCATGCTGTGTTATCAAAATTGTCCCCGTTAGGGGTTTTATGAAGAAGAACAATTAGTCTTAGTGTCTTAAATGGTAAAGTGCTCATTCTTAACCTGAACCAGGGCTGTAGGCTAAGAACACTTGAGCAGGGAAGATGATGCCCAGAGCACTGCAGTACACAGGGGCCTCCACCGTCTCCCACCTTCCCACAGACACACACACAGCCGGTGCCATTGCCATCTCAACAGTTACCTTTTCTGCGAAAACTATATGTAACCACACAGTCCTCAAAACAACTACAATGGTTTTGCCAGTCACAGTTGGCATTCACAATAAATTGGTTATTCAAGTCATTTAATCTTTAAACAATTTTTCAAGGCTGGTATAGTAGCACAGATTTGAAAAATAATAGATATTAGTTCGAATTTTGACTATTATACTGTTGGAATTTTTTGCTTTGTTTTTGAGGGATAGAAAAATACTCTGGCATTGGTATTTAATCAGAATAAAGGTATTTTGGTTGTTGGATCTATGTAAGGAAGTATTGATAAAAGATTGAACAATAATTATTCGGTTGTATTGCTCTCTTGTTGGTTTTCCTTGTTACAGAGTTTCTTATTGGTAAATCAGATGTATTTTGTCACTATATTTTATGGTTGGAAAGTCTTTATTGTGTCCTTATCCTGTTTCTCTACTTTAAAATTTGAAATATCTTAAATTTCTTTTGACCATTGGGCTTTGTATTAAATAATCCTCAGTTGAATTATTAAGATTAAAACATAAGGCTCGGCACCTGTGGCTCAACGGGCTAAGGTGCTAGCCACGTACACCGAATCCAGCCCAGGCCCGCCAAACAACGACAGCTGCAACCAAAACAAAAAAAAACGGCCAGGCGTTGTGGCGGGCGCCTGTAGTCCCAGCTACTTGGGAGGCGGAGGCAGGAGACTCACTTGAGCCCAGGAATTGGAGGTTGCTGTGAGCTGTGATGCCACAGCACCCTATCCAGGGTGACAGCTTGAGGCTCTGTCTCAAAAAAAAAAAAAAAAAAAAATTAAAACACGAATTGATAAGCATTATTTATAACATCTCCTAATTGGAAATAATCTAAATGTTCATCATCTGGCAAAACTTTTCACAAATAGATTAACAAAGCCAAACAAGTAGCTCAGGAATTAAAAGCAAAAATATTTACCAAATAGTACAACTTTAAATCCAAATCAAAAGGCCTTATACAAAGACCTGCTTGGTTGCATATTCTAGGTTAACAAAATTAATTTAGGATGGCACCCACAGTGGTGGATAGGGCACCGGCTATACACACCAAGGCTAGCTTTAATGTCAGGAATGAAGTTACTTTAGCTATAGAAACATTTTAACTCAAGTGAGTCATTTGTTGATTGGTTGGCGTTCAGATGTGTGTGTTCATTAAAGTGAGTCCAATTCTTGATTGGTCAGCTTTAGAAAATAAGGGGCCATCACTAATTGGTTAGTTTGCAAAAGTATATTCACCAAAGCAAATTGTTATTGGCTGATCAGATTCGTTTAAACCAGTTCTAGCAGTTGTTACATGACTTAAAAACTGTCATTTCTTAAGACGGTTTAAAACCTCTTCTGGGCTTGGTGCCTGTGGCTCAACGGGCTAGGGCGCCAGCCACATACACCTGAGCTTGCTGGTTCAAATCCGGCCTGGGCCCGCTAAACAACAGTGACGGCTGCAACCAAAAAATGGCCTGGAGTTGTGGCGGGTGCCTGTGTTCCCAGCTACTTGGGGGGCGGAGACAGGAGACTCGCTTGAGCCCAGGAATTAGAGGTTGCTGTGAGCTGTGATGCCACAGCACTCTATCCAGGTTGACAGCTTGAGGCTCTGTCTACCAAAAAAAAAAAAAAAAGGCTCAGCGCCTGTGGCTCAGCAGGCTAAGGCGCCAGCCATGTACACCTGAGCTGGCAGGTTGGAATCCAGCCCGGGCCCGCCAAACAACAATGACGGCTACAACCAAAAAATGGCCGGGTGTTGTGGCGGGTTCCTGTAGTCCCAGCTACTTGGGGGGCAGAGGCAGGAGACTCGCTTGAGCCCAGGAATTGGAGGTTACTGTGAGCTGTGATGCCACAACACTCTACCCAGGGTGACAGCTTGAGGCTCTGTCTCAAAAAAACAAAACAAAACCACAAAACCTATTCTGGTCGCTACTTTTGTACCATGGCTACTGACCATTTAGCTTTTTCTAGGACTGTAGGACTTTTTATTCTCATGTAATCCACTACCCTGGAAACCTTTAGGACCTTGTATATATCATCATAGTGAAATTTTATAAGCCTTGGTGTGAGTTTTTTCTTTTTTATTCCATTTTGTTTTCTACTATTTCATTATATTTAACACTAACTAGACTTATTCAGTCTCTTTATCTCTACTCCCCACCCCCGATTTCAGGAATAGATATTTGGTCTTCTGTTTCCTTCTTCGCCAGCTGTTTGCATTTGCCATTCATCTATGCAGGGGTTGACCAGATAGTAAATAGTTAGGCTTTGTGGACCAGATGGCCTCTGTTGTAAAACTGCTTTGCTGTTAGAGTACAGAGGAAGCATGGACAATACACGAGTTAATGGGGATGGCTGTGTTTCAGTAAAACTTACGTAACAGAAGCTGATAGGTCAGGTATGAATTTTAACAGCTCTGTCCTATCTTATTCATTTTAGGACACGAGCTCTATTAGGGATGGAGATTTTTGTCTGTTTTGTTGTACTCAGTAATCATTCAACTGCTTGTGGCTCATGGTGCCAATGGTACGTTAGGATTTTTATATTTGTTTCCTGTTCTTGTTTGGGGATAGTTTCTGAGAAAGGAGAAGGTGTGTCTGTCACTGTCATCTTAGGACCTGTAGAATACCCTTTGTGATGTTTTTCAACTCCCCAATTTTTGTTAATATTCTTACTGAAGTCAGGGTAGGGCTGAAAGTCACGTCTGTAATTCTCTAGTTTCCTTTTACCTCTGAGCATCCTTTAGTCAATCTATTTACAGAATGTTCTATGTTAGAGTTTGTATAGTAGTCATTTTTAAGTAAATCTACTTGCCTGAGTGTCTTGTTTATAGAAGAAGTTACTTAGAATTTTTTTTTCCCCTCTAATAAGGTACTAAGTTTTGACAAATTTGCATCATGCGTGAGTATAAGCTGGTCGTTCTTGGCTCAGGAGGTGTTGGAAAGTCTGCTCTGGTAAGTCATTCTTACTATACCTAAGTTTTTCACCCCAAAACATTCTTTTTCTGTTGTGTTTTAGGTTTTGATTGTTTGTCTTGGGTAAAATAAATCCCGTACTGATTTTAGAAGCAATACCATATTTTTCTTGTAATTTCACTTAACTTTTAATTATATCTGGGTGGATCATGTTCTCCTGCAACATTGGTTCTGGACTGACATGAGGTATGCTAGAATCTAGTTTGGACTAAGCACAGAGAATGAGAGTGTGTGAATATGTGTCTGCACTTCAGAACCAGATAGGAGTGAATTTTGGTCTTCCTGTGAATCAGCTTTTACTATATATTTTACGTTCGAAAATATCAAAACTTATAAGATCTCTTTTTTAATACTATCTTTGACTGTCCAGTATTACATTGTCTAAATGGCCATGTTTTCTGAATCAAGGAATGGGATAGCAGAAGGGGAGACATTTAGGGAAAATAACTTGATGAATCATTCAATTTAGCAAAGCCCCACAAGAAGATACCGATATCGACCTTCACTTTCTCTCTAGTGAGACAAACTATTTTACCTGGCCACTAGAGTGCCATCTGGTTAAGATCAGGTTTGAGCCCTGAAGACTGAAACAGTAAATACTTAAAATTTTCATGATATATGATCTCTAAACTTAGAATTAAATAAGGAGCATAGTGACTATTAATTTTTTTTTAAGAAAAACAGGCTTTCTGGCTGAGTGCCAATAGCTCAGTGGTTAGGGCACCGGCCACATACACCGAGGCAGGTAGGTTCGAGCCTGGCCTGGGCCTGCTAAACAACCATGACAACTACAACAAAAAAATAGCCACGCATTGTGGTGGGTACCTGTAGTCCCAGCTACTTGGGAGGCTGAGGCAGGAGAGTCGCTTAAGCCCAAGAGTTTGAGGTTGCTGTGAGCTGTGATGCCACGGCACTCTACCCAGGGTTACATAGTATGACTCTGTCTCAGAAAAAAAGAAAGAAAGAAAAACAAGCTTTATGAGGTAATTTTCTCACCAAATACATACATTCAAATGTAGTATTGGTTATTTTTTTCATCAATAGTATAATGACCTATGTGAAATTAGTTTAAAATGTATAAATTTGAATTTGTTTGTTTCTTTTAGAAGTATAATGGTGCGTTAATTTTTTTCAGACTGTACAATTTGTTCAAGGGATTTTTGTTGAAAAATATGATCCTACGATAGAAGATTCTTACAGAAAGGTATGTATTTTAGAAGGCCTTTTCTCTTTTGATTTTTAGCTTTTCAATTAATTAGTGGGAAGAGTTTACACTTAATTACTGTCTGGGATTGCGTGTTTACCAGTTTAGGAAAATCACAAATACATACACACTCACAGAGTTTTGTTTATCCTGACCTTTCTGTTGCAGTTGACATGCACACGTGTGGTAGAAAAACTAATCTCAGACTCCCTTCTTGAGCCTAGAGATAGACATACAAAGTCTCCCTACTCTTCCTATTTATTAGCCCCTTGAGAATGTGTCACTGTTTATAATACAGGTTAAAATCTGAAATACTTGGAACCAGAAGTATTTCAGATTTTGGATTTTTTTTTTTTTAATTTTTAGAATATTTGCATAGATATAAAGAGATACCTTGGGAACGAAACCCAAATCTAAACAAAGAATTCCATTTATGTTTTATATACACTACACGCACATAGTCTAAAGGTAATTATATGTGACACTTTTAATAATTTTGTGCATGAAACAAAGTTTTGACTGCATCTGTTAGCTGAGCTTAGGTGTGAAATTTTCCACTTATTCCATATGTGGCTCAAATGCCTTCAGATTTTGGAGCATTTCCAGATTTCTGATTTTTAGATGAGGGCTCCTCATCCTGCAGAAAGTTGAGTTCCTGTGTCCACTGACAGCGTGTGACGTAGAGACTGTGCAGTAGGAGGGACCGTCCTCCCTCCCGGTGCAGAGCTGGCCTGTCCTGAGGTTGGACACACACTGTTTCCACTCCTCCTCCTGTCCAAGGTCCAGCAAGGAGGATGGAAACTTCTTCCCGTACCCCAGCTGTGAGGCAACACTAATCTTTTTCTGAATTCTAAATAACTTGTTTCCCTAGGAAATATTAGGTGAAAAAGGGTAACAGATATGCGTAAAATTTATTTAATAACTGTGGCACTGCTTGCTTGCTACCAGAAATCTTGTAGGATTCTTCCAGAATGGTGCTGGGATATAGAGTTATCTAGAGAAATGAGACCTATCTAAAATATTAGGGAAAAGTTGAGATAAGCAAGATTACTTCTGATATTGTTAGAACTATTGCTGGTTTTATTTATTTCAGCAATTTTGAAATTATTTCTTCTCTGGATATAAGTGTTGCGTGATTCGTATAGAGACTGGGTCTTGTAGGTGACGTTGTGTTGACTCAAGAACACAAGGGTTTTGAGCATAGTAGACATAGTACCATTTGGGGGTCTGTACACTTTGCTTGCTTGGATGTTTTTCCTCCTATTTGTAAAAGTATGGCTTGATAATAACTTGTAAAGTTACTATAATCTATACCTGTTTATAATATATGAGTTTTGCGTATATTAAGGTGTTGTTAAGCACATAAAAAATAAAGGCGTATTTTCATTTTTCTTGCAGCAAGTTGAAGTAGATGCACAACAGTGTATGCTTGAAATCTTGGATACTGCAGGAACGGTATGTAAAGCAAAGTACCAAAGCGTATGTAGTTTGTATAATAGCAACTCAGTAAATGCTGCTGCTCTACAAACAAATAGTAGGGAAGCTTATTTAAGTTTGCATTAAATCTTAAAGGAATTTTTCTTATTCTCTTGAATTCTACCTTTTTTTATATTGTCCTTTACGATTACAGTGGATCAGTTATTGAAAAATCAATTAGAAAATGTGTTGGAGGCTTGGCGCCTGTGGCTCAAGGGGCTAAGGCTCCAGCCACGTACACCTGAGCTGGCAGGTTCGAATCCAGCCTGGGCCCGCCAAACAATAATGATGGCTGCAACCAAAAAATGGCCGGGCGTTGTGGCAGGCGCCTGTAGTCCCAGCTACTTGGGAGGCGGAGGCAGGAGACTCATTTGAGCCCAGGAATTGGAGGTTGCTGTGAGCTATGTTGCCACAGCACTCTATCCAGGGTGACAGCTTGAGGCTCTGTCTCAAAAAAAAAAAAAAGGAAGAAAGAAAATGTGTTGGAAAAAGTTTCAACCTCACTGATACTTTTGAAACAGTATATTACCATATTTCAAATAATGTGGAGAATACTTGAGCATACTCAAGTATTCATTCCTTTGCAGCTGTAAGGTTTCTTTATTATTTTCCCCTTCAGAATATTAATAAACTAACTAGATTTGTTAAAGGTGAAAGGGAGATTTATTCTGGGTATTCATTCAGCTAATATTGGAGTACCTGATATATGCCAGACATTATGTTCTTACCCTCAAATGCTCACGGTCCAGTGAAGGAGGAGAGGATGACATGATGTGCGTGTGCAGCTGCTGAGCCCCCAGGAGCCTGTGAGCTGCCTGGAGCCTGAGGAGGCAGTTGGGTGCTTTACTCATTATGATGTATTTAAAAACTGCCTTCAAGTAGCTTTTGGGAACAATATTTCTGTTTCATTGGAGCATGCGTATTTATTGTAAATAATCTACTTTGTATTATTTTTAAACCTGTTTCTTAAAACATCAATTTTTCAAATAATATCTTGCTATGGACTATATTTTTAAGAAATGTTCTGTAATACTATAGTATTCCTCATTGAGCTATAATTATTATAAACTCTGAAAATGGTCAAATTAACTGCTAAAACATTTCTTGTCTTTTAATACTCCTTTTATAGGAACAATTTACAGCAATGAGGGATTTGTACATGAAGAATGGACAAGGCTTTGCATTAGTTTATTCGATCACAGCACAGTCCACATTTAATGACTTACAAGATCTGAGAGAACAGATTCTTCGAGTTAAAGACACCGATGATGTGAGCTTGCTGTTTGACAAATACATTTTATTTCAAAACACTTATTAAATGAGTTTTAAAGTTTAAATTTAAACCCAGTTTTAAAGTTCATGTATTTGGACAGTTGGGGACAAAAGCTTTTTCCTTTAGTCAAAAATGTATCTTTAACACTTCTACATGTTTTGAAATATAAATCATGTGGAAGGTGAGAAATTCCCTCTTTTTCCATTATCCTATGAAAATTAAATGTTACGTCTTTTCTGTTTTTAAATCATGCATTTAGTGGGAAGGAGGAGGGATGTGGGGGCAAATGATACTAATAGAATGAATAATGTTCTGGGCCATATTTATGGTAGATTTTAAGAACCTTTTAAATAAGAATCAGACATTTAGGGCGGCACCTATAGCTCAGTGGGTAGGGTGACGGCCCCATATACCGAGGGTGGCGGGTTCAAACCCAGCCCTGGCCAAACTGCAACAAAAGATAGCTGGGCGTTGTGGTGGGTGCCTATAGTCCCAGTTACTGGGGAGGCTGAGGCAAGAGAATAGCCTAAGCCCAAGAGCTGGAGGTTGCTGTGAGCTGTGATGCCATAGTACTCTACTGAGGGCAATAAAGTGAAACTCTTGTCTCTATTAAAAAAAAAAAAAAGAAAGAATCAGACATTTAAATGTACATATCTCAAGCAGCTATGACAGAGCATAATAATTTTAAAAATAAGGCATCAAAAACATTAGATTCCAACTTTCATTTAGGTGTCCCTTTAGAGTATACCATAGTGAATTTTAATCCTATGTGAAACATCAAAAAGGTCATTTCTTATCATACTATATATAACAGTGGTTCTCAGAATTAATCTTGCAACAAAATCACCTGGTTAAAACAGATTTCTGGGTCCAACACCTAGACTGAGGGTTTTGTTTTTTTGTTTTTTTGAGACAGAGTTTCATTTTGTCGCCCTGTGTAGAGTGCTGTGGCATCATAGCTCACAGCAACCTCAAACTCCTAGGCTTAAGCAATCCTCTTTCCTCAGCCTCTTAAGTAGCTGGGACTACAGGCACTTGCCACAATGCCTGGCTATTTTTAGAGACAGGGTCTTGCTCTTGCTCAGGCTGGTCTCGAACCTGTGAGCTCAAGTTATCCACCACCTCGGCCTCCCACAGAGTGCTAGGATTACAGGCATGAGCCACTGTGCCCAGCCCAGAGTGAGCAGTCTTTAGTTAGTAAATCAGTTTTGTGTTGTCTCTAGTAACTGCCATAGTTTTCTTCTATCAATTGCATTAAAGGAGTATTTATTAAATGCCTAATAAACTCTTATGTCAAGCCAAAATTCCTTTCCAGTTTGGATTTTTTCCAAAAATGCTTTAGAAAGCCAATTATTCGGTGGTTAATACTGGTTTTTATAAAATATGTTTTGTTTTTCCCTATAGTATTCTCTTTTTTTTTTATTTTCTTTTTTGTAGAGACAGTCTCACTTTGTTGCCCTCGGTATAATGCTGTGGTGTCACACAGCTCACAGCAAACTCCAGCTCCTGCGTTTAGACAACTCTCTTGCCTCAGCCTCCCAAGTGGCTGGGACCACAGGCGCCCGCTACAATGCCTGGCTATTTTTTTGTTGCAGTTCGACCGGGGCTGGTTTCAAACCCGCCACCCTTGGTATATGGGGTCGGTGCCCTACCCACTGAGTCACAGGCACCACCACCCCCATAGTATTCTTTTACTTAAAATTATGAACTTCGCATAATTCAACGACATGATGCCATACCCACCCCCATAGTATTCTTTTACTTAAAATTATGAACTTCGCATAATTCAACGACATGATGCCATTAGTAAGTATTCTTGATCTTAGTGAATTTGATTTAATTTTTTGGTTTTTAATACAAGAGAAGCTTAACATTCTACTGGGGGTACCTCCCAAATTTCTCTTGTTTGTGTTGTGCAGTTAAGAATGCTTATTTGGACTCGGCGCCTGTGCCTCAACAGGCTAAGGCGCCAGACACGGACACCTGAGCTGGCGGGTTCGAATCCAGCCCGGAGCCACCAAACAACAATGACGGCTGCAACCAAAAAATGGACAGGCGTTGTGGTGGGCGCTGTAGTCCCAGCTACTTGGGAGGTGGAGGCAGGAGACTTGCTTGAGCCCAGGAGTTGGAGGTTGCTGTGAGCTGTGATGCCACAGCACTCTATCCAGGGTGACAGCTTGAGGCTCTGTCTCAAAAAAAAAAAAAAAATGCTTATTTGATAAATTAATG
>CAUYRH010111295.1:0-33640 GCA_963574655.1 Perodicticus potto | reverse complement strand
CCGCCAAACAACAATGATGGCTGCAACCAAAAAATGGCCGGGCGTTGTGGCGGGCGCCTGTAGTCCCAGCTACTTGGGAGGCAGAGGCAGGAGACTCGCTTGAGCCCAGGAATTGGAGGTTGCTGTGAGTTGTGATGCCACGGAACTCTATCCAGGGTGACAGCTTGAGGCTCTGTCTCAAAAAAAAAAAATAAAAAAAAAAATAAATAAAAATAAAAATGCCCATACTGTGCAAAGTAATCTACATATTCGATGTAATCTCTACCAAAATTTCAATGACATTTTTCACATACACACACACACAAAAATCCTAAAATTCACATGGCTCTCCAAAAGACCTCACATTGCCAAAACAATCTCAAAGAAGATAAAAACTAGATGCATCACACTACCCAATACCAAAATATTTTCCACAGCTATAGTAACCAAAACAGCCTGGCACTGGCATAAAAACAGACATGTAGAAAAATGGAACAGAAGAGAAATTCAGAAACAGATCCATGCATTGACAATCAATTGATCTTTGATAGAGGTGCCAAAAACACATAATGAGGAAAGATAGTCTCTTAAATAATTGCTGCTGGGAAAAAATGAATGTCCACATGCAAAAGAATGAAACAGACCTCTTACCTCATACCATAACAAAACAGCTTAAAATGTATTAAAAAATTAAAAGAGGTGAAATTACAAAACTGTATGAAGAAAATGGGAAAAACTTTTTCTTTCAAGAACAAAGCATTTAATTAGGAAAGTCGGTGACAACAGGAGCACATTCATGAGCACGAGGCATTCAAACTACCTTTAGATGCTGACAGATTCTGACCTGAGGTAGAAGAAACTAAGGAAGAGATGAGATAAAACAGAGAAGCTTCTGGCTCAGCACCTGTAGCACTGTGGTTTTGGTACCAGCCACATGCACCGAGGCTGGCAGGTTTGAGCCTGGCCCTGCGCCAGCTAAACAACAACTGCAACAAGAAAACAGCCAGGTGATGTGGTGGATGCCTATAGTCCCAGCTACTTGGGAAGATGAGGCAAGAGAATCACTTAAGTCCAAGAGTTTGAGAATGCTGTGAGCTGTGATGCCACAGCACCCTACCAAGGGCAGTGCAGTGAGACTCTGTCTCAAAAAAAACAAAAACAAAAAACAGAGAAGCTTCTTGGAGACCCAAGCTATGAACCAAGTGTTAAATATACTTAGCAAAATCATGTTTTGTTTCTCTGAAAAGCAATCATTGCAGAATTTCAAAGTTTTCTTTATGTTTCTATGAGGCTATATCCTTTATCCTCATATCACCATTCCTTTAAGAGTCAAATATGTATTCTTCACACACTTCTAATTGTGAACAATGCTCTCAAAAAATGCCTTAATGCTGGCTTGGTGCCTGTGGCTCAAGCGGCTAAGGCGCCAGCCACGTACACCTGAGCTGGCAGGTTCAAACCCAGCCAGAGGCTTGCTGATGGCTGCAACCAAAAAACGGCTGGGCGTTGTGGCGGGCGCCTGTAGTCCCAGCTACTTGGGAGGCGGAGGCAGGAGACTCACTTGAGCCCAGGAATTGGAGGTTGCTGTGAGCTGTGATGACACAGCACTCTATCTAGGGTGACAGTTTGAGGCTCTGTCTCAAAAAAAAAAAAAAATGCCTTAACAAGAATGGGAAAAGATATTTGTATGTTACCAATCTGACAAACGGTTGACAACTAGAATCTACAGAGAACTCAAATTAATCAACAAAAAAAGAGCAAATAATCCCATATGTCACTGGGCAAGAGACACAAACAGAACCTTCTCTGAAGAAGAAAGACGAATGGCCAAAAAACATGAAAAAAATGTTCGTGGGTCCTTAATCATCAGAGGAATGCAAATCAAAACCACCCAGAGATAGCACCTAACCCCAGTGGGAACAGTTCACATCACTAAGTCCCAAAGCTGCAGATAATGGCATGGATGTGGAGAGAAGGGAACACTCTTACACTACTGGTGGGATTGCAAACTAATACAGCCTCTTTGGAAAGAAGTATGGAGAATCCTCAAAGAACTCAAAATAGATTTTCCATTTGATCCTGCAATCTCATTACTAGGCATCTACCTAGAAGAAAATAATTTTATTATTAAGGACATTTTCACTAGATTGTTTACTGGAACTCAATTTACAATTGCCAAGACGTGGAAACAACCCAAGTGCCTGTCAACCCACGAATGAATTAATGAACTGTGGTATAGCCATAAAAAGATGGAGACTTTATATCTTTTGTATTAACCTGGATAGAGTTGGAAAACATTCTCTGTAGTAAAGTATCATAAGAATGGAAAAGCAAGTATACAATCTACTCAATACTAATATAAAGCCAGTACATGAACTAATATATGTCCATAAAAGAGAAAAACTCCAATTTAATTCACGTTGGCGAGAGGGGGGAAGAGGAAGGCAAAAGAAGGGAGAAGGAAGGGGGATTGGTATGCTCCCACCTAATGGGCACAATGTAAGGGTATATGGCACACCTCCTGGGTGCAGGACACAACTATAACAGTGATCCTACCTAACAAATGCAAACATGGTAACCTAATCATTTGTACCATTATATTAACCTGAAATTTTAAAAAAATGCCACAGTGCCTACTTTAAATTTCTTGGAATATTGTTGCTTAGATTGTTTATCACAGCTCAATTTACAAGATTTAAACAGTAGGAAATGCCTGTGTTCCAGAAAAGTGCACCAATCATCTTGTTTTAGTTTAATCATATTTTTCTCAGTTTTTCTTAGTCAAATTTTAGTCATATACTGACTTTGACTCTTATTTGTCTTCACCTGGCTGGCACTGGAAAAACTCTTTCAACCTATCTTCCCAATATATATTGCTAATGAAGTATGATCAATAGATAAGACGAGTGAAGAACAAGAATTCGTTTCAGAAAAGAGAGGTACTGGGGAACTGAACAGGCTGAGAGACCCCTGGAGAACTCAATGGGAAGAGGAAGTAATTTTCTAGGAAGAGTGGGAGGAGCAGTATAAGATCAAAGTCCTAAAGGTAACTGACTATAAAGCAAATAGAAACCCTTCTGGCCCAGGTAAGTAACAGTGGGCTCCTGAGATGCTTGGGTAGAAGGAGACACTGGGCAGGTGACCATTACTCTGCCTGCAGTTTTTGCTCTCCGAAGACTGAGAAGTGAGGACACTGGAGCATGAACCTTCAAACCAGCAGCAGTGGAGGAAGGGGTGGGGTTAGACCGAAGTTCATCTAAATGGTTTCTCATTTTTGAGATTCAGTTTTTTCTTGAGTCCCATTAAAGTCATTCAGTGTCTTTGGACAACTTATCCAATTCCTTTGATTAGTGGACATCTATGCCCTCATGAATGAAATAGCAATAGTAGTAGAAGACAGCAAGCACTGTAGAAATGGCATTTTCTTTGTCATAATCATTACCATCATCACCAAGCAGAACAATGAGACCAGGTAATTTACAAAGACATGTCCAAGAAACATGGCGCCAACATCTGTTTCTGGTGAGTTCTTCAGAGCTACCAACTGAGGTAGAAGGTGAAAGAGGAGCAGACATGTCGCATGGTGAGAGAAGGAGCAAGAGTAGAAAAAACTTCTTGACATTGATCTGTACCTTGATTTTTTTGGATATGACCCCTCAAAGCACAGACAACCAAAGCAAAAACAGACAAACGAGATTACATCACACTAAAATGGTTCTGTACGATAAAGGAAACAATCAAGAGTGAGGAGAACTCCTGAGCTCAAGCAATCCACCTGCCTTGGCTAGGATTATAAGCATGAGCCCATGAGCCACTGTACCCAGGCAAAAGTAAATACTTTAATATAAATGTTATGATGAGTAGTGGAGGTCTGCTATTTTTGATGTTCTGATAAATAGTACTTCAGTTCTTTTTGGAGAAGTACTGAGTTGTTTTTGTTTTGTTTTGTTTTGAGACGGAGTCTCAAGCTGACGCCCTGGGTAGAGTGCCGTGGTGTCACAGCTCACAGCAACCTCAAACTCTTGGGTTTAAGCGGTTTAAGCAATTCTCTTGCCTTGGCCTCCCAAGTAGCTGGGACTATAGGCACCCGCCACAATGCCCAGCTATTTTTTGGTTGTAGTTGTCATTGTTTTTTGGCAGGCCAGGGTGGATTCAAACCTGCCAACTCTGGTGAATGTGGCTGGGGCCCTATCATTGAGCTACAGGTGCCGAGCCTAAAATTTATCCTTTTTTTCTTGGAGAAAGTCTTACTTTGTCACCCTCGGTAGAGTGCTGTGATGGTCACAGCTCATAGCAACCTCAAACTTTTGGACTTAAGCGATTCTCTTGCCTCAGCCTCCTAAGTAGCTGGGGACTACATGTGCCTGCCACAATGCCCAGCTATTTTTAGAGACAGGGTCTCACTATGGCTCAGGCTGGTCTTGAACCTGTGAGCTCAGCAATCCACCTAACTCGGCCTCCCAGAGTGCTTGGGATTACAGGTGTGAGCCACTGCATACAGCAGGATAATTCTTTCTACTGTACGGGAGCTGGAAGCCTGGAGCATTCGGCTGTTTAGGTAGAGAGGGAAGGCAATACCGGGAGGAGGAAGAAAGGAAGCAAGAGATTAGGGGGTGGAGAGAGAAAGAGCGAAAGAGAAAGAGACACACCAATTCTGCTGATATCATTTAATTCCCAGAAGTGAAATAATTGACCCTACAAGCAAGATATATTCCTATTCTCTTTGGGTCCTTAATTCAAGAGATTCACTTTTTTGTTTAAATTAGTTTGTGTTAGCTGTCTGATGCTTGCAATGGAAATAATCCTAACTAAAATAATTATATTTAATAGTGAAAATAAAATACAAATGATAAAATCTATAAAGGCATTTGATAAAATTCAACATCCACATCTAATTTACAAACAACACTAGAAAAGCAGGAAGAATAATATTTTCTACAACTCGTTAAACACATCACAAACTGGTGGCCAGGATCAACTCAGATCTATCATCATCCACTGAACTGTTCAAGCCAAAAGACTGGTTGCCATTCTTTCTCTCTCTCCTTTACCACCCACTTCCAATCAATTACCAAGTTTCTGCCCACTTTATTGGCAAAAGCTTTCTATCTCTTTCTGTGATCACTCTAGCACAAGTAACCAACATTCCTTTCCTGGAGCACATGTTACTGCAGTAAGTTTCCCAGTTTCTACCTTGCTTCCCACTTCTCTGCACCCCCACTCACTGCAACCCCATGTAATCACCACAAAGCCATCATGGCGAGCATTTTAAAACATCAGTAGAGTCAGACTGTTCAACTGTTCAATACCCTTCTACAATTTCTGAGTGCATAAAGATATCTGGTCTCTGTATACTTTTTCAATAGCAAATCATATTCCTTGTTCACCAAGCACCAGTCACTCTTGTCTGCTTCCAAGACTTTCCCAAACACAGTTTTGCTTCCCTTCTTTGAGCCCTCATACATGGTATTTCCTCTGCCTGGAATGCTTCTCTCCTCTTCTTTCTTGTCTCAACTAACATCTCACCTCAAGAAGTACTTTCTCTATTATTCTCTCAACAAAATGTTATTATCTTGTAATCAACAGATTTATAATTATTTATTTGTTTATCATAGTTATCTCTCTAAACAGTAAATCCTACGAGGGCAAAAAAGTCATCAGACAAACTTACAAAATGAAACATTTTATAGAACATTTTACAGAGCAATTAACCCAGTCTCTTCATGGAATCAAAGGCATGAAAAAAAGAAAAGGGGTTGCTCATGAATAAAACAGAAACGCACAGATTTTTAGATTTAGACTCAAAACAAAGCAACTATAAAAAGACATTTTGTGAGCAATAAAGAAAATTAGAATACCAACTATTACAAAATATTAAAGAGTTATTGGCAATTTCACCAGAAATGATAATGGTTTTAAGAAATATCCTCATTTTTTAGAGAGGCATGCTGAAATATTTACAGGCAGAATATAATAGTATCTGGGATTTGTTTTAAAATACTCCATCCAAAAATAAATCTGAACATAAACCTCACATTTTACATGAAAATTAACTCAAAATGAATTATATACTTAAATGCAAAATATAAAACTATAAACTTTTAGGAAAAAATAAGTGAAGATCTTTGAGATTTAAGGCTAGGCAAGAGTTCTCAGACTTACTATCAAAAGCATAAACCATAGGAGGAAAGACTGCTAAATCTTCAACAAAATTAGAAACTTCTGTTCTGCAAAAGCTTATGTGAAAAGGATGAAAATACAAGCTGTGGACTGGGAGAAATATTTTCAAACCACACATTGACAAAAAACTAGGATGTAGATTATATACTAGTAGCATGTTGATTAAAAAAAAATAAAAAAAGAAATGTTAAAATGCAATAGTAAAAAAAACAATAAAAAATAAGCAGTTCATTAGAAAATGAATGTTAAGACATAAAGAGATTTCATTGAGGAAGATATACAGAAGACAAATACGTACAGGCAAATATGTCCAACTACCATTAGCCATTCATGCCAATTTAATTGATTCAATTTAACCACACTATACACTCATCAGAATGACTAAAATGAAAAACAGTAACAACACCAAATGCTGGCAAGGATATGGAGAAACTGGATTACTTATACACTGCTAGTGTTTTTTTGTTTTTTTTTTTTTTTTGCAGTTTTGGCCAGGGTGGGTTTGAACCCACCACCTCTGGTATATGGGGCCAGTGCCCTACTCCTTTGAGCCATAGGTGCTGCCCACCATTTGAAAGTTTTTAATAAACTAAACATGCTACTAGATTACCATACAACCTAGCAAGTATACACTTTGAGATTTATGCCAGAGAAATAATAACTTATTTTCACACAAAAGTGCATAAGAATATTCACAACAGCTTTATTCATAATAGCTCCAAGCTAGAAACAGCTCAAATATTCTTCGAAAGGGGAATAAATACTACCATACCACAAATACTATTCTGTAATAAAACAATGATGCATGAAACAACATGGATGAATCTCAATGGAAAAAAAGCAAATCCAAAAGTTTCCAACTGTATACTATTCGTATAACATTCTTTTTTTTTGAAACAGAGCCTCAAGCTGTCACCCTGCATAGAGTGCTATGGCATCACAGCTCACAGCAACCTCCAATTCCTGGGCTCAAGTGAGTCTCTTGCCTCCGCCTCCCAAGTAACCGGGACTACAAGTGCCTGCCACAACACCCGGCCATTTTTTGGTTGCAGCCGTCATTGTTGTTTGGCGGGCCCGGGCTGGATTTGAACCCGCCAGCTCAGGTGTACGTGGCTGGCGCCTTAGCCCGTTGAGCCACAGGTGCCGAGCCCATTCTTTTTTTTTTTTGAGACCGAATCTCACTATGTTGCCCTCAGTAGAGTGCTGTGGTGTTACAGCTCACAGCAACCTCAAACTTTTGGGCTTAAGCAATTCTCTTGCCTCAGCCTCCCAAGTAGCTGGGACTATAGGCGCCAGCCACAATGCCCAGCTATTTTTTTGTTGCAGTTGTCACTGTTATTTAGCAGGCCCCGGGCTGGGTTCGAACCCACCTGCATTGGTGTATGTGGCTGGTGCCCTAACCACTGAGCTACAGGCACCGAACCTATGTAACATTCTTGAAATGAAGTTCTAGGGGGTTTTCTGTGCAGAGTGGCCTGGTCATGTTGAAGGTTTGCTTTAAGATTACACTGATGGGGCTTGGTGCCTGTGGCTCAACGGGCTAAGGCGCCAGCCACATACACCTGAGCTGGCAGGTTCGAATCCAGCCCCAGCCCGCCAAACAACAACAGCTGCAATCAAAAAATGGCTGGGCGTTGTGGCGGGCGCCTGTAGTCCCAGCTACTTGGGAGGCAGAGGCAAGAGACTCGCTTGAGCCCAGGAATTAGAGGTTGCTGTGAGCTGTTATGTCACAGCACTCTATCCAGGGTCACAGCTTGAGGCTCTGTCTCAAAAAAAAAAAAAGATTACACTGATGGGCTGGGCGTGGTGGCTCATGCCTGTAATCCCAGAGTGCTGAGAGGCCGAAGTGGATGGATCGCCTGAGCTCACAGGTTGAAGAACAGCCTGAGCCAGAGCGAGACCTCATCTCTAAAAATAGTCAGGTGTGTGGCAGGCTCCTATATTCCCAGCTACTTGAAGCAAGAGAACCCCTTAAGCCTGAGAGTTTGAGGTTGCTGTGAGCTGTGACAGTATAGCCCTCTACAGAGGGCGACAAAAGTCTCAAGAAAAAAAAAAAAGATCACACTAATGTTAGATCGTAGCTGCCATTCAAAGTACTTAGTGTTCCTGAAAGTACAACTTTCACAGCAGTCTTAAAGTTTGCAGCAGAAGAATTTAAAGTTCCTGCTGCAACAAGTGCAATTATTACTAAGGACGGACTAGAAATAACTCCTGCACAGACTGCTGGAAACATTTTCCTAAAAAAAGCTTCAGAATTGAGAATTATTCCTAGAGATTGTGTTGGAAGTTGTTAACATCTGCTACAATTACAACATATGATTTCCTTTTAGAATAAATATTTGTATTTTTTGTTGTTGTGAAATTGAAATCAGGCATTAAATATACAGTGAAAACACCAGGAGTCAACGGAAGAATGAAAAGTGACTTTCTGTACCTTCTTGTTTATTCTCTTCATGTGAAGTGGCAGTACTTATGAACTGAGGAACTGCTACCACAGAAGATCAGTTTTTGGTTGCTACTTCACAGCACAAATAACTTGTCAAAGGACCCACTGCAGAACTTTGTGCGAGTTTTGGAGAAGCCGATGTCACAGTACTACAACTGGAGCAGGATGGCTCCCATGGCGTGGGGGCAGAGGATAGCGTCATCTTGAGGAATTGCAAGACTTGCTGAAGATGAATATTAATAAGAACAAGCATCTTGTCACCAGTTCTGTTTAAGCCAAGAGAGAAAGCAATAGGAGACTTTCCCTCTCCGCCTCTACATATTGGTGGCCGACTGTATATAATATGATGGGTCTTTGGAACCACTGCTGAAAACCCTAAAAGATCTCAGTGGATCTGAGACTTGTATAATACATGTTGTTGTTATTATACATAATACTGCATGTTGTTAAGAACAACGAACAATCGGGAAAAGTCCAGAAATTAGGAAAAAATATTTCAAGTTTCTTCAAGTAGAGTTTGAAAAAATTCCTTTGGGAAAAATATATGAAGAGTATCAAGTGAAGAAATTTGTATTGTATATAAGCTAAAATCAAAACTGACATCGTGAAACCTTTAGTAATCTTACCTAAGCCTCTAACGACCTGGGTGAGCTAGAGATGTGAATGGAGAATGTGAATATAGCATCAGAAGATTGTTCACAAATTTTTCCAGCATGCCCTTAGAGACATGATATACTTACAGATGACAACTGGTTAATTTTTCTATTTTTAGTAGAGAGGGGGTCTTGCTCTTGCTCCGGCTAGTCTCAAACTCCTGAGCTTAAGCAAAACACCAGCCTCGCCCTCCCAAAGTGCCAGGATTACAGGTGGGAGCCACCATGCTTGGCCTAATAGATAAATTTAAAAGGTTTTCATTTTGTACATAATTATATAATAGTATTTATCATGTATCTTGCATTTCGTTTTTAAAAAACTACCTTTTTGGCTCAGCGCCCATGGCTCAATGGGCTAAGGCGCCAGCCATGTACACCTGAGCTGGCGGGTTCGAATCCAGCCCGGGCCCGCCAAACAACAATGACGGCTGCAACCAAAAAATGGCCAGGCATTGTGGCGGGTGCTTGTAGTCCCAGCTACTTGGGAGGCAGAGGCAGGAGACTCACTTGAGCCCAGGAATTGGAGGTTGCTGTGAGCTGTGATACCACGGCACTCTCTCCAGGGTGACAGCTTGAGGCTCTGTCTCAAAAAAAAAAAAAAAAAAAAGAAAAAAAAAACTACCTTTTTTACTTAAGTGTTCTTTTACTTTAAAAGCTGGAGATATTGTCTTATATAGCTACTGGCCAAAGTTTATTATTTTCCTTCATCATACATATCCATGTGATTTAAATAGTAAATTATATTGTAGTGAATTGCTGAGAAGACAAATCAGGAGATTGGAGAAAAAAAAATATCTTTACAAAATTTTTCATTTGAGAATGAGAATAGAAAGTCCAATTTCATTCTTATGTGTTTATGTGCCTCATGTACTTTTCCTTGTGTATATCTTCTAGGAAAATCTTGCTGAAAAACACAATCTATTCACTTGTTTACAAGGAACAGTGAAATGTAGTTCTATACTACATTTGATACATTTATCAAATAATTTTTGTTTGTTTTTGTTTTTTTGCAGTTTTTTGCCGGAGCCAGGTTTGAACCCACTACCTCTGGTATATGGGGCTGGCGCCCTACTCCTTGAGCCACAGGCACTGCCCTATCAAATGACTTTTTATTCTATGTCATCACTATTTTCTTTCATTATGTTAATTATCTGCTCACATAGGATAATCCCTCAAGGACTTTAGTCACAATAGTTCCACAGGGTAGTAACTGCATGGAATTCTGATATTTAGGGACATTGGTGCTAGATGGTATATTTTGTATGTTAAAATAAACATTGGTTTTGAGACCCTGAAAAAAAAAGAAATAAAATTTTAGGTATGGAGAAAAGGTATGTGCTACCTGGGATGAGGGCAAGTGGGTGTGAGCATCAACGTAAGGAAGCGGCTATGTGAGGGATTCTGTGGAGCTGGAATTGTTATGTAACTTGACTGCTGATACTCGAATCCCCACAGGCAATATAATGTGCTAGAATACATACACAAATGAGTACAGTAAAACTGAGAAATCTGAATAAAATAGATTTGGTGAATTAAAACTGAGCTGGAATACATACGCAAATGAGTACAGTAAAACTGAGAAATCTGAATAAAATAGATTTGGTGAATTAAAACTGAGATAGAATACATACACAAATGAGTATAGTAAAACTGAGAAATCTGAATAAAATAGATTTGGTGAATTATTGATTCACCAAAATCAATACTGGGGGAAAATATCGCCACTGACAGAGTATGCAGGGTTCTCTATGTACTATTCCTTACAATTGCACGTGAATCTACACTTATCTCAAGGAAAATGTCAGTCAAAAAATACTCCACTGAAAATAGAGGAGAGTTGGGGGAAGATGAAAGAGACCAGAAGGATTCTGACAATTGTTGAAAGGTAACTGGTATACAGAGGTTCATTATACTATTTCTCTTCTATCTTTGTGTTTAAAATATTCCATAGTAAAAAGTTAAAAATAAAATAACCTTTCTCTGCTGGTTTTTTCTCAACAACATTTAAACTTATATGCTTTCTTATCTCAAATAAGATTTTAAAAGACTACTTTATTTTTATTTATTTATTTATTTATTTTTGAGACAGAGTCTTATTCCGTTGCCCTTGGTAAAGTGCTATGGCATCACAGCTTATAGCAACCTCAAACTCTCGGGCTGAAGCAATTCTTTTGCCTCAGCCTCTCGAGTAGCTGGGACTATAGGCGTCCACCACAATGTCCAGCTATTTTTTTGGTTGCAGCTGCCATTGTTGTTTACAGGCCCGGCCGGGCCTGAATCCGCCACCTTCAGTGTATAAAGACTACTCTACTTTAGTCCCACCTTTTTCCTCTCACAACATCTCCAAGCCAAATAATATTGTAAGGACCGAAGTAACGCCATTTTGTTAATAGACTCCATTTTACAAAGTTGCTGTGTTAAGTTTGCTGTGTAATGCTTGTTTTGCAGATTTTAGTTCCCTGCTTCAGTCCCCCCAGCCACCCCCACCTGTTGAGCGATATCTGCCCCTTCCTGATTAGCGACCACCCTCCTGCTTCTGACTCCACCAAGATAATCCAATCAGCAAGTGACAAGATACCTAGCCTCACCCTCATCCCACACCCCCTCCCATTTTCCTTTCTGTACTCTATAAGATCACCCTAACCCAACCCCTTGGGGCGCTCAGTCCTGTCCACCATTTTGACGGAAACTGAGGGCCCGAGCTTAAGCTTGTAATAAAACCTCACCCTTTGCCTTTGCATCAGAACGTGTGGTGTGAGTTTCTTCTGGGGGAGTCCAAGATTCAGGCACAATAATATCATCACCCCTCAGTCCATGGTAACCCAGTTTCTATCCCTCTTGCTCTCAGAATTTAGTCAAGGCAGATTATACATAGGTCATTAAAGTCCCTCAAGGCTTAGTTGTAAGCTATCCTCTACATAGTGTATAGTCCATATTTGGTATTCTCGAATGAAGAAAAGAAAATACTCATTTACTCAACCTTTAACATAATTTAAGCAGGGGACAGAAAGGATGCCTTTCAAAATTACTATCTCCAGCAAAGATCAATTGCCTGAATTCCAAACATGTATATTCAGTTGCCTCACAGTCTTTGTGGGTCAGGAATCCGGACATAGTTCAGCTACATCCTGGTGCTCACAGTCTCTCACAAGACTGCAACAGAGTTGTTCACCAGGGCTGCACCCATGTCAAGGATCAACTGGGGGAGGATCTAAGTTCAGTCACATGTGTTTTGGTGAGATTGAGGTCCTCCAGGGTTCCTAAAGACTTCAGTTCCCTATTGAGGTTCTTTTTTTGTTTTGTTTTGTTTTTTTTTTTGCGTGGTTTTTGGCCGTGGTTGGGTTTGAATCTGCCACCTCCGGCATATGGGGCCTGCACCCTACTCCTTTGAGCCACAGGCACCACCCCCCATTGAGTTTTGAACAGAAATGTCCCTTAATTCCTTGCCACATATGCCCCTTCTTAGAGCAACTCAACACTCCAGCTGGGTTCCAACAGAGTGAGCCAGCAAGAGAACAAGTGAGTCAAAGTGAGTAAGAGCTAAATGCAGTCGCTATCACTTTGGAACCTAATCCCTAAAGTTACATTCTGTCACTTTTCTCTATTCCATTCCTTAAAAAGCAAGTCACTAAATTCAGCCCACACCCAAGGGAAGAAGATTACACAAGGGCATGGACAGCAGAAGGTAAGGATTATTGGAGGCCAAAGTGCCCACACAAGTTCCTATGAACGTATCAATCTCTGCAAGTCCTAAACTCAGTTATTTTCTTTCCTCAAACTCAGTCCTTCACATTCTCTAAGAAAAGGGAAGCACCATTTACTTAGTGGCCAAATCCAGAAACAGATGCACCATCTTTACTCCTTCTCCAATACCTCTACTCCCTCTGGCAACACCATCCAAATCATCATCAAATTGTATCAACTATATTGCTAATGTTTCTCTGGAATCTTTCATATTTGCACTTCTGCCCTAACTTTAGTAAAATCTAGTATCATCTTTCATCTATCTAGACTACTTTCACAGACTCCTAACAGGTCTCCCTGCTTCCAGTGTATTGATCACCATGTAGCTGAGAAATCTTTGGAAAATAAAAAAAGACAAACTGAATATGGCATTTTCCTACTAAAATTGAACAGACAGGGACCATTTCTCATCAAGCAAACCAAGATAGCACAGAGCCATATATGGGGTAAAGGATTTAAGGACTATAATATTCACTCTTTGTCCATTTGCAGAGAAGCTAACACACAGAGGCCTTCTCACAGAAAAAAATGCGACAACCAGAAACTCTGGACTCATATCCCAACAGTTCTCCTAGAGGAGAAAAGCTAAGCTAGTTGTCTTTTGCTTACTTGTCCTCCCAAAAGCTACTTCCTTTGTCTAAAATATATATTCTTCATTCTTTCCCCTTCTTCACTTGCCTGTCTTTCATCTTTCAGGTGTCCACTTAAATATGACTTTTTAGGCTGACTTCCCTAACATCTAGATTTCTCGCAAATACCCTATATTTTCTCCCATTATAATACTCATTTAGGATTTGTTAGGACTATTTAATCCAGGGTGTGCAACCTGTAGCCCACAGGCTATGTGCAGATTTTGTGAGGACTTCTTTGCTTATCTGTGGTGTTGAAGATCACAAAAAGTATGCGTGGACTTTTTTTTGGTAATCAGCTATTGTTAGTGTTTGTGTATTTAATGTTTGGCTCAAGACACCTCTTAGTCTTCTAATGTGTGTGAGAGGGAAAAAAAGGTTGGATACTCCTGAGTAATAAATCATCTAACTTTCTTGCTGGATAAGTGAGCTCTCTGTGGACATTGACTGAGTCTACCTTGTGCATGATAAAACCATATGGCTCAACATCAGGTTTGCTATATATATGTAAATGTTCAACAAAAATGTCCTAAAATAATACATATGAAGAAGGAACCATAGACAAAATTGAAAGAAAAACAATAAAATAGTAGATAATATTAGCTACAAGTCCTTTCTGTGAACCAGAGTCTGTGTAAGATGCTTAACATGTAGTATCATTATCTCATTCAATTCTCACATCAATCCTATGAAGCAGGTCCTATTTTTGTGACTATTTTACCACTAAAGAAACTGAAGTTTACAGAAGATAATTGTCTTAAATGATACCTATCTGGTTTCCACACAGCTAATTGATATACCAATATTTACTAAGCAAATTTCATGGTACAATGCAAATACCAGAGGCTCTGGAACTAGAAAAATTTAAGAATAAGGGTTCCATCACTTTCTAGCTAAGTACTTTTAGCAAGTATAAAAGCTTCCGAATCATAGTTTCACATACACAAAAAGGGGATAAATATTATCTTTAGTGGTAGATAATATACATGAAATGTCTGGCAAAAGTATTATTTAAATGTTACTTCTTCTCTAAGCACTCCATTGTGTATCATGTTGTAGAAACACAAAAAAGAATTATGCCATTTAAATCCTCAAAGACCGTACTATCCTGTTGGTGCAAGATTATTTATTTTTGGCAGGAATAGAAATAATTTTTATTAATTCTTTCCATTTTCTATATTTTCCATGTGGCGTAAGGTTATTACATATATAGTACTTGAAATTAAAGAGAATATGAGGACACATAGTTAATACTGTATAATACTTTGTGGTATAAGTTATGAATTCAGAAGAAGAAACAGAACCAAGATGACTACAGTACATCAGAAAAAGCTTCATGATGAAGAAGAAATGTGCAAAGATTTTTAAAGAATAAAGAAGATGCAAAGCAACAGAAAGCAAGGTGTTTCCCCTCTCCCATCTCAATAGGCAGAAGCTTATACTAATGAAACTAAGAAGCAATATACATGTGATGGCTGGCCTGTGGAACTGCAATTTGATAAAACAGGAAATGTGGAGCTAGTAACAGTTTGGGGTCAGGCAAAGGACAGAATGAGTAATGATAAAAAATTTGATCTTTTTCATGGGAATATTGTGAAGGATTCATCTTTTCTCCCTAAGAAGAAAGGTATTATGTCTCCAAAATGTTATTTGAACATATTTGCATTTATAGAATATAAATAGAATATTTATAGAGGCTCGGCGCCTGTGGCTCAACAGGCTAAGGCACCAGCCACGTACACCTAAGCTGGCAGGTTCGAATCCAGCCTGGGGCCTGCCAAACAACCATGACGGCTGCAACCAAAAAATGGCCGGGCGTTGTGGCGGGCGCCTGTAGTCCCAGCTACTTGGGAGGCGGAGGCAAGAGACTCGCTGAAGCCCAGGAATTGGAGGTTGCTGTGAGCTGTGATGCCACAGCACTCTATCCAGGGTGACAGCTTGAGGCTCTGACTCAAAAAAAAAAAAAAATAAATAAATAGAATATTTATAGAAAAGTGAACTAAAGCAAAAAGATAACAGACCTCTTGTTCCACTTTATGCTGTAAATTAATCAAGAAGGAAACAGAACTCAAGGCCTCTAATTGTGGCCTGAATATCTTTTTATATTACTAAATAATATCACAGCCACATACTGGTCAAAACTGGTCAACTATTCATAATTCATCATCATCAACTGCCATTTATATACAGAATATTTTGTGACATATTTTAATAAACTGCCATTAAAAACTTCACCCTATATAAAAGGTCATAACACCCTCAAAGAAACACAATGAATAACTCCTTACAAACATGCAAATTATAATTTCAGAATCCTGAGACAAAAGTGTCTCATCCTTTCAATGTATCTTTAAAAATGCCCACTATAGGTATTTTTATATCCTTACCCTTTTACCGCTCATTACAAAGGAACTATCAATCAGTTCTATAACACTCTTAAAACATGTTAAATGAGCCAATGTGGTTTCTTATTACACCCCAGTCTTCTCCCACTACTCCCTTTATTTTAGCCTCTAAAACTCGGGCATTATTTTCTAACCATATGCTACATGCCATGCTGGGAATTATATAACTTTTTGTTTTTATCAAAATGGTACCCTTTTGGTTTAAGCTGCATCAGGCCTTCCTTAAATTTACAATTCTAAAAAAATTACCTATAAAAGAGAAGCAAAATGAGTAGGCCCAATTATACAGAAAAATGCTTTAAAAAATGATTTTTCATCCTACTATTTTTTAACCACTTTACATCTGACAGATTTCTAATGAAAGTGAATTATTTCCTACCATAACAAAAGTTGGTATGGAAAGGGGTAGAAAATATAGACACTGCTAGACTTAAAAATGTACTATAAATTCTCATAGCTACTCTCTTCCTCAACTTGCAAAATACACAACAAACATGCTCGTGAAATTTGAGACATTAAAAAAAAAGTGGATCTTTTTGTATTCATAGGCCAGGACTTGAAAGATTTGAGATAACAGATCTTGGATCACTATAGCACTTCTGTCCTTTTAAATTTTCAAAAATCGGGCGGTGCCTGGGGCTTAGTGGGTAGGGTGCCAGCCCCATATAGTGAGGGTGGTGGGTTTGAACCCAGGTCCGGCCAAACTGAAACAAAAAAATAGCCGGGCATCTGGCAGGCACCATAGTCTCAGCCACTTGGGAGGCTGAGACAAGAATCACCTAAGCCCTGGAGGTTGCTGTGAGCCGTGACGCCATAGCACTCTACTGAGGGTGATAAAGTGAGACTCTGCCTCAAAATAAATAAATAAATAAATTTTCATAAATCACTAGAATTATTTAATGTAGTTAAATTTTGGCAGAAGTATTACTGCTACCCTGAGTAGTCAAAAGTTTTTCTGCATTGTGGGTATGTAAGTCTAAAGTATAGTCTTTCAAAGAATTTTCAGCATTACTTAACTACACAAAAAAATGGCAAAAAAGTAGAAATTCTTGGGCGGCGCCTGTGGCGCAGTGAGTAGGGCGCCGGCCCCATATACCGAGGGTGGTGGGTTCAAATCCGCCCCTGCTGAAACGCAAAACAGAAAAACAGCCGGGCATTGTGGCGGGCGCCTGTAGTCCCAGCTACTCAGGAGGCTGTGGCAAGAGGATCGCCTAAGCCCAGGAGTTGGAGGTTGCTAGGAGCTGTGTGATGCCACGGCACTCTACTGAGTGCGATAAAGTGAGATTCTGTCTCTACAAAAACAAACAAATAAAAAAGTAATAATTCTTGGGCTGTTGAGCTTCTACAAAAGCTTTCAAATATTGGGATATTTTTAACGGGTGTGTCTGAATTAGCATTTATAAATCATTTTATTCTCGACAAAAAAAAAATTTTTTTTTTTGACAAGTATTTTATTTTATTTTTGGGACATCGAGTCTCACTTTGTCACCCTGGGTAGAACGCCATGGCGTAATAGCTCACAGCAACCTCAAACTCTTGGGCTCAAGTGATTCTCCCAAGCAGCTGGGTCTACAGGCACCTGCCAACACCCTGCTAGTTTTAGAGATGGGGTCTCTCTCTGGCTCAGGCTGCTCTAGAGCTCCCGAGGTCAGGCGAGCCACCCACCTCGGCTTCCCAGAGTGCTAGGATTACAGGCGTGAGCCACTGTGCCCAGCCAAAAACTTGATTTTTATATTTAGTCCGGGGCAGGCATGATCAATTTTTATCATAGTTGTTATTAAACAATAGTTCCCAACATGAAGAAACCATTAACTTTTAGGTGAGTCTGTGAACTCCTGCGGAACTGAGCCATGAGCCTGTGAGCAGGCTGTTACAGGTCGGAAGTCTTTTCTTTCCTTACCGTCGGACACAGCACTAATATTTCTTCTAGAGTCAAGGCTACACCCACCCCCCACTCACACCCTACTTTGGTGCCTGTCAATTACTGTTAACAAGGGAGGTCATATTAATACAAAAGAAACTGGTGACGAATTTCCTCCACCACTTCCAGCCCCAATCTCAGAAGCAGCATCTCCCTCACTCAACTGGCCAGAGGGATTTCACAAGTCGGGGGCTCTCTCGGCTTCCTAGGCTGGAACCGGGGGCGGAGGCAGTGGGGCAGGGGCGACAGCCTGCTCACTCACCGCGGTGGAGCCTTTCTTCACCGCTTCCTGGGCGTACTCCACCTGGAAAAGGTGCCCGTCTGGGGAGAAGACAGTGATTGCCCTGTCGTACCGAGACGCCATGGCCCCGCACCGCGAGGATTCCCAGCTACCGTCCAACGCTACCGCCGCTGAGTCTGCGCCCCCACGTGCTGACGCCCGGAAGTGCACACGTGCTGACGCCTGCCTCCCCCCCCCCCGGAAGTGCACACGTGCTGCTGACTGCACCCCCACGTGCTGACTGCCCCCCGGAAGTGCTCGGACATGTGGGCCTTTGCGACCCCAGTGGTGCCTGTAGGTTGGTTGGGGCCCTTCCCCACCTGTCCTACTTGGCATATATATCCAGTTTTCCCATCGTAATGTTGCCTAAGCTTGTCAGGGCACTTCGGGTATAAAAATGCTATCAAAGATCAGGGCTTAAGGGCGGCGCCGCCGTGACTCAGCGAGGAGGGCGCTGGCCCCATATACCGAGGGTGGTGGGTTTAAACTCACCCCGGCTGAACTGCAAAACACAACAAAAAAAGATCAGGGATTAAAAGTGAAGTCTAAAAAAAGGGTCAGATGTAATTGCTATGGTATACCTGTTAGAGAAACTGTAGTAAGTTAAATTAAAGTTCCTTCTCTTTCCTTTCATGTTAATTTCTGACTTTTTTCCTTCTCCCCCTCTCAGGCTTTCCCTTGTTATTTGAAGCCAAAGAAAGAGATTGCAACTATCAAAAGAGGATTGCTTCTTCCATTTTCTACCTTGTGAGCAAAATAGAGCATATGAGCAAAATGGCCCATCCAACTAACGCTAATGATGTGAATGGGGATAATGCTATTTTGACAGAAAAACTTTTGTAAAAGCCCGAAGTATGAAACTTAAAAGGTGTCTGACAGTTTGGCTGTAGCAGGAACTATGTATAACTTGGTACATAACTACTTGCGAAAAGACTTATCTCTTTCATCAATAAAATTGGGACATTGGCCAAGCAGTAGCACACGCTGTAATCCTAGCATTCTGGGCAGCCAAGGCAGGTGGACTGCTTGAGCTCACGAGTTCCAGACCAGCCTGAGCAAGAGCAAGATTCCGTTTCTACTAAAAATATAAAAACTGGCTGGGCATCATGGCCCATGCCTGAAGCTTTAGCTATGTGGGAGGCTGAGACAAGAGGATTGCTTGAGCCCAAGTGTTTGAGGTTGCTGTGAGCTATGATGATGTCAAGACACTATTCAGGGCAACAGACTGAGACTCTGTCTCAGTGAAAAAAGAAAAAAAATTGGGATATTTAGATATCTGCAGCAAAGTGTTCTGAGGTTTAAATGTGTTTAGAGGTATAATGAGTTAAAATGGTGCCTGATGGGTACAAATGGCCAGGTAAATTTAGCTATTATTACTTTCCATATATTATTTAAAATATGCTGTTTTCAACTGGAGAAGATATTTTATAATTTCACAATTTTACATATAATAATTATACATATTTATGGGGTACCTGGTGCTGTTTTGTTGCATATGATGTATAGAGATCAAATCAGGATGATCAGCATATCCACCATCTCAAACATGTGTCATTTCTTTGTGCTGGGAATATTCAATATCTTCCTCTAGCTATTTGAAACTATATAATATATCACTATTAACTATAGTCATCCTGAAATGGATAGAACACTAGAACTTATTCCTCCTGGATCTAGCTGTAATTTTGTATCCTGTAACAAATCTCTCTCTCTCAACCCCCCTACAATTCCCAACCTCTAGTTTCATCTGTTCTAGTTTTTACTTCTATGAGATCAACTTTTTAAAGATTTCATATATGAATGTGAACATGTGGTGTTTAACTTTGTTCCTGGTTTATTGTAGGTAACATAATGTCTTCCAGTTCCATCCATGCTGCTGTGAATGACAGGATTTCATTCTTTTTTTATGGCTGAATAGTGCTGCATTATATATATAAATCACATTTCCTTTATCCATTCATCTCTTGTTGGACACCAAGGTTGATTCCATATCTCAGCTATTGTGAAAAGTGCTGCAATAAACGTGGTGGTACAGATGTCTCTTTGATATAATGACTTCCTTTTCTTTGGATAAATGCCCAGTAGTGGAACTGTTGAATCATATGTTAGTTCTGTTTGAAGTTTTTAAGGAACTTCCATATGGTTGTCCACAGTTGCTATACTAATAATAGTTTATATTCCCACCAATGATGTAAAGAGTTCCCTTTTCTTCACATTTTTGCCAGTGTTTGTTATTTTTTGTCTTTTTCATAATACCCATCCTAACTGAGGTGAGAGGATACCTCAGTGTAGTTTTGATTTGCATTTCCTTTATCATTTGATGATTAGTTGTGTTGAGCTTTTTAAAAATATATTTGTTGGCCATTTGTATGTATTATTTAGTGGTTTTTTTTTTTGAGACAGAGCCTCAAGGTGTCACCCTGGATAGAGTGCTGTGACATCACAGCTCACAGCAACCTCCAATTCCTGGGCTCAAGCGAGTCTCTTGCCTCCGCTTCCCAAGTAGCTGGGACTGCAGGCGCCTGCCACAACGCCTGGCCATTTTTTGGTTGCAGCCGTCGTTGTTTGGCAGGCCTGGGCTGGATTTGAACCCGCCAGCTCAGGTGTACGTGGCTGGCGCCTTAGCCTGCTGAGCCACAGGTGCCGAGCCATTATTTAGTGTTTTTTTAATTTTTTTTTTTTTTTTGAGACAGAGTCTCACTATGTCGCCCTTGGTTGAATGCCATGGCATCACAGCTCACAGTAACCTCAAACTCTTGGGCCTAAGCGATTCTCTTGCCTCAGCCTCCCAAGTGGCTGGGACTACAGGCACTCACCATAACACCCAGCTATTTTTTTTGTTGTTGCAGTTGTCCTTGTCGTTTAGCAGGCCCGGGTCAGGTTCCAACCCGCCAATGTATGTTGTGAGTGCCATACACCAACCCAGTGTATGTTGCGAGCGCCATAACCACTGAGCTATGTGCACTGAGCCTGTCTTCTTTCATTTTAAATTTTATTTTTTATTTTTTTATTTTTTGAGATAGAGTCTCACTTTGTAACCCTTGGTAGAGTGCCTTGGCATCATAGCTCACAGCAACCTAAAACTCTTTGGCTTGAGCAATCCTTTTGCCTCAGCCTCAAAAATAGTTGGGACTATAGGCATGTGCCATCACCCCCAGTTAGTTTTTCTATTTTTAGTAGAGATTGGTCTGGCTTTTTCTCGGGTTGGCCTCAAATTACTGAGCTCAGGCAATCCACCAGCCTAGGCCTCCCTGAAGTCTAGGATTATAGGTGTGAGCCACCATGCCTGACCCATTTCTAAGTCTTTTGAGAAATATCTGTTCAGATTATTTGCACATTCTTCAATTGGATTGTCTTTTTGCAGTTGGGATGTTCAAGTTTCTTTTATATTCTGGATATAATTTCCTGTCAGATGAATACTTAAGCAAACATTTTCTTCCATTTTGTAAGTTATCTTTTCACTTTGTTGATAATTTCCTTTGGTGTGCAGGATATTTTTCCAGACCATTGTCCTGAAGTGTTTCTTCTGTTTTCTTCTAGTTGAGTTATAGTTTGTGGTCTCACAATTAGGTTTTTGATCCATCCATTTTGATTTTTTTTTTTTTTTTGTAGAGACAGTCTCACTTTATTGTCCTCAGTATAGTGCTGTGGCATCCCACAGCTCACAGCATCCTCCAACTCCTGGGCTTAGGTGATTCTCTTGCCTCAGCCTCCTGAGTAGCTGGGACTACAGGTGCCCTCCTGAGTAGCTGAGACTATAGGTGCCTGCCACAATGCCTGGCTATTTTTTGTTGCAGTTTGGCTGGGGCTGGGTTTGCACCCACCACCCTTGGTATATGGGGCCGGCACCCTACTCACTGAGCCACAGGCGCTGCCCTCCACTTTGATTTTTGTACGGAGTAAGAAGTGTGAGTTGAGTTTTATCTTTTTGCATATGAAAATCTTGTTTCACCAACACCATTTATCGAATAGGTTGCCATTTCCCCCAATGGGTGTTCTTAGTATGTTTTTCCAAAATGATTTGGATGTAGATAAGTGGATTTATTTCTAGGTTCTGTATTCTGTTCCTTTGGTGTGCATATCTGTTTTGGTTACTATTTTGTAGTATATTTTGAAGGCACACAGTATATTGCCCCCAGCTTTGTTCTTTTTATTTTATTATTTTATTTTTTTGTTGTTGCAGTTTGGCCGGGGCTGGGCTCAAACTCACCACCCTTGGTATATGGGGCCAGCACCCCACTCACTGAGCCACAGGCACCACCCTCAGCTTTGTTCTTTTTGCCAGGATTGCTTTGGCTATTTGGAGTATGCTATGGTTCCATACAAATTTTAAGGTTTTACCCCTGTATTTTGTGAAGAATGTTATTGGCATTTTGGTAGGGATTAGACTCTGTAGATGCTTTGGATGGTCTGGTTATTAATATTATTTCTTCATATCCACAAACATGGGATATATTTTCATTTGTTTATTTATGTTCTCTTCAATTTCTTTCATCAGCATTTTGTAGTTTTCCTTGTAGAGATCTTTCACCTCCCTCATTAAATTTATTCCTACGTATTTGTTTATAGCTATTCTAAATGGGATTGCCTTCTTGATTTTTTTTTCAGCTAGTTCATTTTTTGTATATATAAACACTACTGATTTTTGTATATTTTGAATCTTGTAACTTTACTATATTCATTTGTCAGTTTTAAGAGTTTTTATGTAGAGTTTTAAGATTTTTCTATATACAAAATCATATCATCTGTGAACAGTGACAATTTGACTTCCTCTTTTCCAATCTGGATGTCCTTTATTTCTTTCTATTTTCTAATCGTTCTGGTTATGACTTTCAGTGTCATGTTGAAGAAAGAGGTGAAACTGGTCATCCTTGTCTTGTACTAGTTTTTAGAGAAAAAGCTTTCAACTTTCTCCCATTCAATATGATGTTAGCTGTTAGCTACAGGTTTGTAATGTATGCCCTCTTGTGTTGAGGTACATTTATTTTATACTTAATTTCCTGAGATTTTTTTTTTTTTGAGATGGACTCTCACTTTGTCACCCTTGATAGAGTGCCGTGGCATCAGAGCTTACGACAACCTCAAACTCTTAGGCTCAAGCAATTCTCTTGTCTCAGCCTCCTGAGTAGCTGGGACTACAGGTGCCCACCAAAACGCCCGGCCATTTTTAGAGACGGGGGTCTCGCTTTTGCTCAGTCTGGTCCCAAACCTGTGAGCTCAGGCAATCCACCCACCTTGGCCTCCCAGAGTGCTAGGATTATAGGCATGAGCCACTGCACCCAGCACCCCTGCCCTTTTTTTTTGAGACAGAGTCTCACTTTGTTGCCCTTGGTAGAGTGTCATGCTGTCACAGCTCACAGAAAACTCAAACTCCTGGGCCTAAGTAATTTTCTTGCCTCAGCCTCCCAAGTAGCTGGAACTATAGGCGCCCGCCACAATGCCTGGCTAGTTTTAGAGACCAGTTCTCGCTCTGGCTCAGGTTGGTCTTGAACCCCTGAGCTCAGGCAATCCAGCTGCCTTGGCCCCCCAGAGTGCTGAGATTTCAGGCATGAGGTACCGCACTGGCCACTTTTCTTTTTCATCGTGAAGCAATGTTGAACTGTATTAAATGCTTTTTCTGCTTTTATTGAGATGATCATATGGCTTTTGTCATTCATTCTGTTGATGTGTTTTACCTCATTTACTGATTTATGCATATTGAATGATCCTTACACATCTCTGGGATAAATTTCATTTAATCATGGTGTATTTTTTTTTTTTTTTGTTAATGATTTTTGCATCTATGTTCATCTGAGATATTGTCCTGTAGCTTTTTGGGTTTTGTTTGTTTTTTGGTTGTGTCCTGGCATAGTTCTGGATTCAGGCCAATGCTGGCCTCATAGAAAACTCCTTCAAGTTTTTGGAAGAGTTTGAGAAAAGTTACTGTTAGTTCTTAAATAAAAGTTTGGTAAAATTTCAGTAGTGAATATATCTGGTCCTAGGCTGTTCTTTCTTGGGAGACTTTTTACTACTCATTCAATCTTGTTACTTATTATTGGTCTGTTAAAGTTTTCTATTTCTTCTTGGTTCAATCTTAGTAGGTTATATGTGGCCAGGAATTTATACATTCCCTCTAGGTTTCTGAATTATTGGCATATTGTTTATTGTAATATGTGATGATCCTTTGTGTTTCTTTGCTGTCTTTTGTTATATCTTTTTTTTTTTTTTAATTGTTGGGGATTCATTGAGGGTCTAAGAAACCATGTTACACTAGCTGCATTTGTTGGGTAAAGTCCCTCTTACAATCGAGTTTTGCCCCCCAAAGTTGTGGCACACACCAAGACCCCAAGACCCCACCCCCCTCGCTCCTTCCCTCTCTCTGCTCTTCCTTTCCCCACCCCTCCCTCATTCATTCTCTCTCTGTTCTCCCCTTCCCTCACCCCCATCATGTCAATAATTGTCATTAATTGTCCTCATATAAAACTTGAGTACATGGGATTCATGCTTCTCCATTCTTGAGATGCTTTACTAAGAATACTGTGTTCCACTTCCATCCAGGTTAATACAAAGGCTGTAAAGTCTCCATTTTGTTATATCTTTTTTTGTTTCTAATTATATTTATTTGAGTCTTCCCTTTTTTGTCTTTTGTCAATATTGTTTGTCTTTTTAAAAATTGGACTTTTAGTTTTGTTGATTTTTTTTCTTCTTTTGGTCTCTATTTTGAGATGTCCGTCTCTCTACCAAGACTTGGGAAGTTTTCTTCTACATCTTAGTTCCTTAATATGTATTATAAAGTTATTTATTTGAAAAACATTCTAAATTCTTGAGGTAGGAATTTTTTTTTTTTTTGCAGTTTTTGGCTGGGGCTGGGCCCTTTCCTGCCACCTCTGGCATATGGGACCAGCACCCTACTCCTTTGAGCCTCAGGCGCTGCAGGGTAGGAATTTTCGAGGTAGGCATTTATTGCTATAAACTTGTGTTCCATAGGTTTTAGTATGTTGTGTTTCTAGTTTCATTTGTTGCAAGGAATTTTTAAATTTCACTTTTAATTTTTTCTTTCACCCATTAACCATTGAGGAGACTTTTTAAATTTTCATTTATTTGTATAGTTTTAAATGTTCTTCTCATTATATTATTAACATCTAGTTTTATTCCATTGTTGTTAGTTAAAATACTTGGTATGAATTCAATTTGTAAAAAATTTTTGAGACTTGTTTTATGTCTGAACATATGGTCAGTTCTGGATGTTTCATGTGCTGGTGAAAATAATGTGTATTCTGCAGCTGTTGAGGCCCATTTGGTCTATGGTACATGTTAAATCCAATATTCCTTTGTTGACTTTCCCTCTAATTTGTTCAGTGCTAACAATGGCATGTTGCAGTCCCCAACTATTATTGTATTGTGGTTTATTTCTCCCTTTAGATCAAGTAATATTTTCTTTGTATATGTGGGTGCTCCAGTGTTGGGGGCACATACAGAGGGTGCCAAAAATATGCACACATTTTAAGGAAGGAAAAAAATTGTATTAAATTTGTAGTATTGAAGTCATGTTTGACTTCTATAATTACACAATGTGCTCAACATGACTTGCATTCATATTTTGTTATCAGTATATATTGAGCATTACAAATTTAACACAGTTTCTTTCTTTTCTTAAAATGTGAATACTTTTTTGGCACCCTCTCTATGTTTGTGTTTATTATGTTCTCTTGCTGAACTGTCTCTTTACTTTTTCATATAATGTCCTACTTTGTCCTTTTACAGCTTTGGCTTGAAGTCTATTTTTTTTTTTAAGTTTTTGTAGAGACAGAGTCTCACTTTATCGCCCTCGGTAGAGTGCTGTGGCATCACAGCTCACAGCAACCTCCAATTCCTGGGCTTAGGTGATTCTCTTGCCTCAGCCTCCCGAGTAGCTGGGACTATAGGTGCCCACCACAACGCCTGGCATTGAAGTCTGTTTTATCTGCCATAATTATAGTTACTCTTCCTCATTTTTTAAGGAAATATCTTTTGTTCACTTTCCATCTATCTGTGTCTTTACAGATGAAGTGGGTTTATTGTAGGCAGCATGTTGGATCTTATTTTGTTTTCATTCATCCAATCTGCATCTTTTAAATTTAGAATTTAATCTATTTACACTCAAGGATATTATTGATAGGTAAGGACTTGCCCTGTTATTTTATTCATTATTTTCTGGTTGTTTTGTATTGCATATTCTTTGTTCTTTACTTCCTCTTTTATTATGTTTGTGGTTGGGTGGTAAGTTTGTTTCCTTGCTCTTTCTCCTTTGCGTGTTGGCTCTACAGTGATTATATAGTTTCACATATTTTCACAATAGTGGTTATTGTTTTTTCATTTCCAGATGTAAGACTCCCTTGAGAATTTCTTGTAAGGCTGTTATTTTGGTGATTTATTCACATTGTTTTTGCTTATCTGTGAAATATTTTATTTGAAGGATAGTTTTTTGGGTATAATATTCTTGGTGGACAGTTTCTTTTTTTCCCTTTTAATACTTCGAATATATTATCCCATTCTCTCCTAACCTATAAGTATTTTGGTGAGAAATTTGCTATTGCTATAATGGGGGTTCCTTTATATGTGATTTGATGCTTTCTCTTGCTATTTTTTTTTTTTTTAGACACAGAGTCTTACCTTATCTTCCTTGGTAGAGTGCCGTGGCACCACAGGTCACAGCAACTTTCAACTCCTGGGCTTAGGTGATTCTCTTGCTTCAGTCTCCTGAGCAGCTGTGACCACAGGCACCTGCCACAATGCCTGGCTATTTTTTCTTGCAGTTTGGCTAGGACTGGGTTCGAATCTCCTACCCTCGGTATATGGAGCCAGTGCCCTACCCACTGAACCACAGGTGCTGCCCTTCTCTTGCTATTTTTAGAATTATTTCTTTATCTTTGATTTTGAGAATTTATCTGTAATGTGCCTTGGAAAGACCTGTTTGGGTTTAATATGTTTGGCATTCTTTGAACTTCCTGGCCCTACATGTCCAACTCCCTGGCCCAACAAGGCCTGGGAAGTTTTCTGCTACTATCTTATTAAATAAGATTTCTACATAGTTTCTCTTCTCTTCTTCTTTTGGAATACCCATAGTATGGATATTTGTTCACTTAATGGTATCCTATAAATCTTGTAGGCTTTCTTCATGCTTTTAAATTCTTTTCTTACATTTTTATTTGCCTGTGGTATTTCAGAAGACTTGTCTTTTAAGTTCAGAAGTTATTTCTTCTGCTTAGTCTTTTTTGCTTGATTTTTTTTGAAGCTCTTAACCTTATTTTTCATTTCAGTCATTGAATTTTTTAGCTCTCAGATTTCTCTTTGGTTCTTTTTTATTATATCTATCTCTGATGAGTTTTTCATTCAAATCATGAATGTTGTAACTGATTTTATTGAAAACTCTTTTCTTAAGATTTTTGTTTTGAAGGTTTTTTTTTTTTTTTTTGTAGAGACAGAGTCTCACTTTATCGCCCTCAGTAGAGTGCCGTGGCATCACACAGCTCACAGCAACCTCCAACTCCTGGTCTCAGGCGATTCTCTTGCCTCAGCCTCCTGAGTAGCTGGGACTACAGGCGCCTGCCACAACACCCGGCTATTTTTGGTTTGCAGTTTGGCCAAGGCTGGGTTTGAACCCACCACCTTTGGTGTATGGGGCCAGTGCCCTCCTCGATGAGCCACAGGCACCACCCTTTTTTTTTAGAGACAGAGTCTCACTTTGTCACCCTTGGTAGAGTGCTGTGGTGTCACAGCTTACAGCAACCTCCAGCTCTTGGGTTTAGGTGATTCTCTTGCCTCAGCCTCCCAAGTAGCTGGGACTACAGGTGCCCACCACAATGCCCGGCTATTTTTTTGTTGCAGTTTGGCTGGGGCCGGGTGTGAACCCGCCAGCCTCGGTATTATGGGGCTGGTGCCCTACTCACTGTGCAACAGGCACCGTCCCATATTTCTTTATGATTGGGATTTATTACTGTATAATTGTTATTTTCCTTTGGAGCTATTGTGATTTCTTCCTTTTTTATGTTTGATGTTTCCCTACATTGATTTCTAGGCATCTGGTGGAACAGTTCCCTCTTCTAATTTTACTGAGTAATATTTTGTAAAGAAAGACTTATTCACATTGATATTTCTTTGGGTATTTGTTCAATGAGCCATGTTGGCTTTGGTTCTAGGTGGACACATAGTTTAGTATCTGTGTAATTTCTTCAAGTATAATCCATTCTCATGATGTTTGTGGATATCTCAGTGGCCCAGGCTGAGAGAATTTTGGTCTCAGTTCAGCGGTGTAGGTGTACACTCAGTAGGTTGTCTAACTTAGGTTCTGGCTTGCTGGGTTTGAGCCACTTGGTTGTTACTCTGGCCAGAGGCACTGGTACACAGTTGGTCAGCCAGCCTGGTAGCCTGCTGGCAAGGAGTGGCCCACAGGACTGGTTCTCCAGCTTGGGACATGAGCACACAACTGCTTAGCTGGACTGAAGATGTGTTTGCCAGAGGCTGCCCATGGAGCTTTCTCAGGCCTAAGATACAGGCACAAGGCTGGAAGGTCAGACTAATTGTGTGTCTGCTGGGGGTGGCCCACAGGGTCTTTTCTCAGGCTCAGGACATGACCAGAAAATTTCTCAGCTGCTGCTGTGGAATGTCTGCTAGAGTGGCCCAACGGGCTTTTTCTCAGGCTTGGGATACAGGTACAAGGCTGATTAACTAGCCAGGGGTCGTGTTTGTCATAGCCCACAAAATGGTTTTTAATGCCATGATTGCAGATGTGGGGACTTTGGGAAGGCTAGGGGTGTTCCTGGGGTGGGGTGGTGGCATTGATTCTGTGGCCCAGGGCATGGTCACAGACTTGCTTCATGGGCCTGGGGGTGTATCAGCTGCTTGGTGGTTCAGGGACCATTTCTACTGGGGGAGGGCTTATAGTTATTGGCTGGCTCAATCGCGGCTTGCCCTATGCAGAACTGTCAGCTGTTCCTCTGGGTGGAAGTTAGGGCAGTAAGGGTTGGTTTCCTTGCTGTGTAGGACCAGAAACAAAATCTACCGTGTTCAGCTCTGTGCACCTGAAGTGTAGCATTCAACTACCTGTGTGTGCTTAGTGGAATGTAGATGGAGTCCCAGCCCCTCGAGGAGAGTATATACTCCAGAGGTGGATCTGATCTCAAGTTGGTACTGGGCTACAGCAGCTTGCCTCATAGAAAGTGGGTGGAGGATGGGGAGTGCTGATCCAGAGTAGTGCAGCTATGTGAATTCCCAGCAGTTCTCCAAACTAGGCCCAGGGCTTGTGAGTACTGTGGGATTCTCTAATACTAAGGACTATTTGCTTTGGCGATGGAAGCTCGTATAATTCTTTTGGTCATGTTTTTCACACAAGGGGGAGTCCTTCCTCTCTCCAGGCTCAACAGATCCAGCAAAGTAGGTGGGGCTGCAAAGTTGGGTGCCTTTTTTAATGGATAGCTTTTAAAAATGTTTCTCCTAATGTTATTTGCCTCATTAACAACCATTTTGTCTTAGAAATTTGATTTTATAGACTGGCATGCTATTCTAGTCCTTCAATATGACCCTCATACATTTTTACCATATCCTCTGTAGGCACTTTTTTCTGTAGTATTTTGTGCGTGTTATAATGTTATATTCATTATTGCTATTATCATGATTACCTTGATTCAAAATCATTTTGGTTATTTCACCATCAGTCAATGAATGAACAACTAGAGCCTCATTATTGATGTTAAAATTTTCTTTTTTTTTTATACCAAATATTGTCGGCTATTGCCAGTGTATATGAAGCAATCACCCCTGTGAAACAGAAATTCATGAAAATTCAGAAAGGTAGATGTTAAGAACAACAAAAGTAGAAGTTTATGTGTTATGGCATGGCACATGTGTTATAAGGATAAGCTTTTGTACAGGCTTCAAAAATTTAGCTCTCTGGAATATTGGCGGGTTGATGAGAAGTAGTTTGAAAAACCTTTGTTAGATCCACTGTACTACAAAAAAGAACATACTTTCTGGGGTCTGAAGGGATTTGTACTTCAAGATATTCCAGTCAGGAGAGGATCATGTTGAGCATTGTTCTACAGACAGAACTATTTCAGATCTGCGGCTGCCTGGGAAACTTTAACACCATTGAGCCTAGCTTCCAACCTGAGCTGCTGAACCACTTTCTTCATTGCGGCAATGCTGGAGGAGCCAGACATGGCACACGCAAGAGCCAGGTGGGACTGATGTTAAAAATTTCTTAAGTATCCAGCTTACTTTTGGGCTCCATTGATCCTCTTGCCTCAGCCTCCTGAGTAGCTGGACTATAGGCGCTTGCCACAATGTCTGGCTACAGAGATGGGGACTTTTTCTTGCTCAGGCTAGTCTCGACCTCCAGAGCTCAGACAATCCACCCACCTCAGCCTCCCAGAGTGCTAGGATTACAAGTGTGAGCCACCACACCCGGCCTATATTTATTTCTCTTTGATATAAAGATACCCTGATCAGTTAGCTGAATTATTGAAGCCATATTTGGGGGGAAGAATGTGGCATAAACATTATTTGTGATGAGAATTTCAGCTGGAGGATGAGCAGAACAATTGTAAAGGAATGGCAAAATCTTGCAGTTATCAGCTAGCCTAGCTTCTCTACTATGAGCACAAGCAGTAGGATAAAATGTTTGTGAAACCAATTCTTCATCATGAAACATGTCCCTGGAGATCATGCCTTTTTTTTTTTCTTTATCATAATAATGGACTGGTGAGTATTCACTCCTTGAAAACAGCAAGGACACAAACTTTTGCCTATCACAGCAAATTTTCACTTATGTGTGCTATATTTGTACATCCCAGCACAGTTATCCTGTCTTTGGCATCCACATCTTTAATTCCTGTAGGTGCTATCTCATTTGCTGTAGGCAGTGTCTTTCTGGGGCAATAATGCTAAAACAGGGTGTTTCATCAGCATTATATGACCTTGGTAAAATGATCAATGACTTTTTCTGCTGCTTTGTATTCGGTAGACGTTTTACCAGTACAAATATTTAAATATGCAGTTCTGTGTCTTTTCTTCAAATTCTGCAATAGGCCTGTCGAACATTTACAATTCTGTTTAATTTTCAGTTACTCCTGATAGTCTTTTGCTTGTTTCATGATCACCATACTAAGAGGCATGTGTTCATTGGGCTCTTTTGATACATGATTGAGATCTTCTATTTTAGCTTTATGCAAGGTTTTTCTATTTTTATTAACTTCTTTTCATTACTTTAAGCATAGCCCTTCAATACTGTGATTTCTTGTTTCTTCAGATCATATATGATTGTTATTTGTAAGATATTTGACATTTACACTGCTTTCCAGTTTCTTGAACAGCTAAACTTTTTGGACTGTAGATAAACATAACATACCTCCTCATTTTCTTATCACTTTTACTCAAAGGTCTTTTTGGCATTTTCAATACTATCTTTACACCATACAGCAGAGGAAAAAACCCAAAAAACATAATGAGTAATTCAGGTATGTCACGTGAGGCATTGTGGGAAACCTACTGTTGGCATGTCTGGCCTGTGCATGTACAGCTTTATACTTTGTGGGCATGTTTGTGTGGGGAATCTGGGCATGCACACAAAAAAAATATCACAGCTGGTGGGGGGAGGGTTCAAGGAAAGGACCTTTTTCCCTTGGGAATGCTGACTAGACTATGTGTGGTGTACCTGTGTTTTGACTGTGACATGAGGTCAGCTGTGGAATTTTTCTCTTGTGGTGTCAGTGCTCCAAAACTTTTGGATTTTGGATGTTTGTATTAGGGAGTTCAGTCTGTAGTACATATTGTATTCTTTACCACTAAGCACTCAAGAAAAAAAAGCCAATTTAATTTTAGAATGTCATTGGATAAGCAGTAAATTATTAATTATATTAAGTTTTGACACTTGAGTACCTATGTTTTGATATTTTTTGTAGTAGAATCCCTGGTGTTTTCCAGATATACAATCATATCATCTGCAAAGAGTGAAAGTTTGATCTTGTCTGACCCTGTATGGATACCCTTGATTGTCTTCTCTTCCCTAATTTCAGACGAGATTGGGCACATTCGGGGTGGTATGGCCGGAGACCTCTTCCCTAATTTCAAAGGCTAAAACTTCCATTACAATATTAAAGAGCAACAGATGGGCAACCTTGCCTGGTTCCTGATATAAGTGGAAATGATTTCAATTTAATTCTATTCAATACGATATTGGCTGTGGGTTCACTGTAGATGGCCTCTATTAGTTTAAGAAATGTCCCTTCTATACCAATGTTCTTGAGTGTTCTGATCATGAAAGGATGGTGAATATTATCAAAAGCTTTTTCTGCATCAATTGAATCATATGGTCTTTATTTTTTAATTTGTTTATGTGCTGAATTACATTTATAGATTTATGTACATTGAACCAGCCTTGAGACCCTGGGATAAAGCGCACTTGGTCATGGTGTATAATTTGTTTGATGTGTTGCTGGATTCTGTTAGAATCTTATTGAATATTCATTCATCAATGTTCATAATTTTCTTTTCTTGTTGGGTCTTTTCCTGGTTTGAGGATCAAAGTGAAGTTTGCTTCATAGAATGTGTTGGGTAGTATCCCTTCTTGTCCTATACTTTGGAAAACGTTGAGTAGTATAGGTACTAGTTCCTCTTTAAAGGTTTGGTAGAATTCTGATGTGAAGCCATCTGGTTCCAGGCTCTTCTGTTTAGGTAGATTTTGAATAATTGATGCTATTTCAAAACTTGATATAGGCCTGTTCAACATTTCCACTTGATTCTGGCTAATTCTTGAAAGGTGGTATGCTTCCAAGTATTGGTCAATTTCCTTCAGATTTTCATACTTCTGAGAGTAAAGTTTCTTGTAATATTCATTAAGGAGTTTTTGAATTTCTGAGAAGTCTGTTGTTATTTTGTCTTTACCATTTCCAACTGGTGAAATTAGAGATTTTACTCTTATTTTCCTGGTTAGGTTAGCCAAAGGTTTATCTATTTTGACCTTTTAAAAAAACCAACTTTTTGGAACTCAAGCTAGACCTACCATTTGATCCTGCAATCCCATTACTAGGCATCTACCCAGAAGGAAAAAAATCCTTTTATCATAAGGACACTTGCACTAGACTGTTTATTGCAGCTCAGTTTACGATCGCCAAAATGTGGGAACAACCTAAATGCCCACCAATCCAGGAATGGATTAACAAACTATGGTATTTGTACACTATGGAACACTATTCAGCTATTAAAAAAAATGGAGACTTTACAGCCTTTGTATTAACCTCGATGGAAGTGGAACACATTATTCTTAGTAAAGCATCTCAAGAATGGAGAAGCAAGAATCCTATGTACTCAATTCTGATATGAGGATAATTAATGACCTAGTATGGGGCGGGGGCAGAGCAGACAGAGAAAGAAGGAGGGAGAGGGGTGA